>OY759261.1:22510014-22572514 GCA_963662155.1 Lamellibrachia columna | reverse complement strand
CTGTCACGATAGTACAGTGTTCATATATATTGATGGAATTGCTTTACTTATTACATTTGAGAAACATTATTATTATTATTATCAAACAAATCTGAACATTACTGTTGACTTATAAAAGAAATGTGTTTTGTAACTTTGTTGGAAACATATTTGCTTATTCAACATTTATATACCAAGATATTGGTTCATTCATGGGGTATTTAATTACATTTTAAAAGTTAAATGCATAAATCCACTTGGCTGCAAGTTGCCAGCCAAATATGCTTACTTTAAACAGAGATTTGCAGAAGCCATCATTTGTCATCACTTATCACACTACCAGAGGACATTCTATTGTCTAGGCCTTCCCTCCAATTCACAGGTGCCTGAATCGCCAGCCCACTCCAATTGGTACAGACAGTATTAGTGCTCTGTGATGTTCGCCCTCCTATTCACACATGCCTTAATACTTAACCTGATCTCTGTCATGACTGGAATAGTGACTGCAGGCCTTTTGGAAATGCCTGGGTAACATGGGTGTGAACTATCCAGTAATACCAACTTTTAAATGAGCACTTAATTGAGAGTTAATTGGGAATGTGTCCATTAAATTAAATTACCCCCTTTTGGTGAATTTAATTAATTAAATCAAATTAATCTAACCTTTCTGGTAAAGTTAATTAATTAAATTAAATTAATCGAGTTAATTAAGTTAACAAATTAACAATTGAAATTAACCCATGCCTGCCATGGACCCCCGGGCACCATGGGCCCCCGGGCACCATGGACCCCCGGGCATCATGGACCCCCGGGCACCATGGGTCCCTAGGCTTGTCTATAAAACGTCAGCGAAACTGAAGGAGATGTGTGGGAACATACACACATACATACAGTCACAGACTACTTTATAGTAGTGCACGGTATAGTACAGCATAGCATATTATAGTTTAGCATAGTATAGCCTAGCATAGTATAGTATACTATTACAAGTGTATGTAATTACCTACTCCAATTATTCTGAGGTACTATTTATCGTATAGCATAGAATAGTACACAATGGTATATCATAGAATAGCATAGACTAGAATAAAATAGCATAGACTAGAATAAAATAGCATAGACTAGAATAAACTAGTATAGTGTAGCATAGCATAGCATAGCACAGTATAGCATAGCATAGAATAGAAGCTGTAGCTGAGGGTGGCGCGGGATGTTCACCGGGAGCCGAGCAGTGTCTGCAGCAGTGTGGCGATGCCGCCGACGACGAAGAAGGTGCTGATGAGTTCCCCGAGGGCGAGACTGTCGGGCGGGATGCACAGGGCCGGGGCGAGGATGAGAGGCACAGAGATAGTGCCGCCGAACATCGAGATGTAATGCTGCAAAAACACATACACATAGATACGTACATACGTACATACATTCATACGTACACAAGTATACTTGCATACATGCGTACTCTGCAGTCCTGGCGGCAACTCGACATTGCCCGCGAACATCAAGATGAGAAGTGACGTAATTATGGTAATATAACGTCTTCGTTGATGCAATTGTAAATACATGTTTCGATATAATCACTACTTTGTATGCTGCTTGGGTGTTTTGGCATACACAGTTGGCTAGGTACGTGTTCCGCTCCCAACACAACCCGCCCAACCATGCTGTGATAATTTAGTTTACTTTCAAACACCGAACGGAAGCATGCTGGGTTCATTTAGTTTCGCTAACGTAGAATAAAGCTACCGCGTAAACTGCCATCACGCTACGTTATATCTCTACGAAGTCATGCATGAAATAGAACATTATTTGTGCGAAACCGTGTATTTAATGTGAAGTTTACAAGGTGAAACTAATTTGCACGTACCAGCGATTAAGTAACATTAATTTATTATATAGCAAGTGACGTATTTGTGAAGCATTGCAAAGAGCACGATTTTAATATTGATAAATAACTAATTACACACATTAATTATTATATATTTATCACACTGCTTACATTCAACGCTTTATCTTTGTTTCCTAGAGTTACTAAATCACTAAATAACTTTTGGGGTGACCATTTTAATTTTTTTTACAAAATGCTATGTAAGAAACAACGCCCCTGCCAATAACTTCGATGATGTCATAATGTTGACATATAATTGACTAATGTAAAGTCCCTAAAAACTGCCGGTGAGGCACCTGCAGACACGTCTGTTTTGATATGACTAGTCGTTCTAATTTAACACTTTTCAGTGTCGAATAGGCCCCGACTCGCCGGGGAATGAATACGAATGAGCCTATTCGCATACATAAATCATGCAACACAGTGTCAACCAGTTTATCTGTACGTAAGCAGTTTCTTACCTGGAATGCGAACGTGACGTTGAGATACCAGGGTGGAACGTCTTCTATGCCGTACAGCATGACGTGTGGGGACGAATGCGGGCTATCGCTCGCTGTCGAAGGCATTTCGTGGCTCTCGGACTCTTGGAAATCAATCGTTGCATCTCCGTTACGTGATGACATGTCTCCGTTACAGGCCGATGAAACGTCTCTGTTACACGACGACACAACGGAGCCAATCCGTTGACGACTTTCCATGGTTGTTCTCTTACACTCGTCTACTGGAAGAACAAACTTGACAAAATATGCCTTGCACTACGAATTAAAATTCAATCAATGCTTGGGCGATTGAATATAAACATTATCACATTTCAGTCCTTACATCGTACACATTGGCTGTTGATTCAATCAAGGACATTTACTGAAGCGTAAGTTAGACTGTCAACGTGGTAGTCATATACAGAATGAGACATATAGACGATCGACTGGAAACCATTACACCCATTAAGCCAAAAAAAAAACTCGTTAACTACACTGTGTCAACACCACTGCAGGAGCAGCACCTGGTTACAGGAGTATATGGGAATGGGAATTGTTTACAAGAATAATAGGATCGTGCATGAAGCGTCGGGATGTTTATGCGAGTGTCTGCGTAAGTAAGCACTCACCAGAAACGGCCAATGGGTCAATTGTTCAAAGCAAACGTTGGCGTGTCTAGGACCTCGTAAAAGGGGAAGCCAGAAGCACTGGCGTAACGGGGGGGGTGGGGGGGCGAAGGGGGCAAATGCCCCAAGCGGCACTTTTTTGGGGGGCGGCACTTTGGGGAGATTGCTTTACTTAAGCAACATTCATACATGTTGATACGTTGTGGTCTACACGAATTCTGAACACATCGCTGTTATATTACATAAATATTGAAGTAATCATGCTTGAATAAGTAAAATATAACTTAGTTGACATTAGCCAATACTGGTGTACGTAACAATATCACTAGCGATACCTGTTCCATTACTGCACTTTTTGGAGGGCTGGGGGGTGAGGCGGCATTTTACTGGCCAAAGGAACAAGCCGTAACCGAGCCGTTAATCACATGCGTGCTATTATATAAATGAGGGCTTTCTTGCACTCAAGTCCTAATCATTTAGTGTAAGTCAAAGCATGGTATGGTATACAGTATAATGTAGACTTCCTCTGGCACGTGTAGGCGCGCCAATAGGTTCCGGACATTCATATAGTTTCCCCACAGCCATCATCCCTCGGCAGAACAATCAATATAATTTTTATAGAATATTCTATGGGATTTTGTCATAGAATATTCTATATGGTTTTTGTTATACAATTTGTAGTTTCTATTGTTTGTATGCAGTATGCTCTGTATAATTCTATACAATTTTATACAAATATATGGAAAATGCAAGTAGACAGTAGTATTATATCGGTTTTTTTACACATTTCTACTATACTCTGCATAATTCCATAGATTACTATATGTTTGTACATAATTTTTTTTAAAGTAGATAGATTATTTTGGCTAAAGCGTGGGTTTGGTTGTTTGCACAGATGACCCAAGTGGCCGTGCATGAAAGTTTCGTAATGGCGTCATAGAAAGATTTTGGGTTTTCTATTTTGTGAATTTTACTGGGATAATAGAGCTCCACATTCGAATAGCGGGTAACACGAGTAGGCAACCGCATTTATGCGGCACAGAGATATTATCAACGTGCTCACGAACCTACAACAATGACTAGACATCCATGGCATTCAGTCTCTCTAAATGTTAGATGGCATTCATTGAAAGAGTGTTACGTGGAGTGAAGTGGAATAAATAGCGATCGATCGATCAACGTCAACACGCCTATATCGTACCTCGATCAACGTCAACACGCCTATATCGTACCTCGATCAACGTCAATACGCCTATATCGTACCTCGATCAACGTCAACACGCCTATATCGTACCTCGATCAACGTTAATACGCCTATATCGTACCTCGATCAACGTCAACACGCCTATATCGTACCTCGATCAACGTCAATACGCCTATATCGTACCTCGATCAACGTCAATACGCCTATATCGTACCTCGATCAACGTCAATACGCCTATATCGTACCTCGATCAACGTCAACACGCCTATATCGTACCTCGATCAACGTTAATACGCCTATATCGTACCTCGATCAACGTCAATACGCCTATATCGTACCTCGATCAACGTCAATACGCCTATATCGTACCTCGATCAACGTCAACACGCCTATATCGTACCTCGATCAACGTTAATACGCCTATATCGTACCTCGATCGACGTCAACACGCCTATATCGTACCTCGATCAACGTCAACACGCCTATATCGTACCTCGATCAACGTCAATACGCCTATATCGTACCTCGATCAACGTCAATACGCCTATATCGTACCTCGATCAACGTCAACACGCCTATATCGTACCTCGATCAACGTTAATACGCCTATATCGTACCTCGATCAACGTCAACACGCCTATATCGTACCTCGATCAACGTCAACACGCCTATATCGTACCTCGATCAACGTTAATACGCCTATATCGTACCTCGATCAACGTCAACACGCCTATATCGTACCTCGATCAACGTCAATACGCCTGTCTCGAAAGACAATCGACGTCACCGCACCTATCTCGTACCACGATCAGGGTCATCACGCCCATGTCGTACCACAATCACTGCCTCTTATCTCTCTCATTTCGAACGTTTAGTCAAATACTGCTCCCGTGGGCCACGCTATTTTGACATCCGCAGCTATTAAAAATAACATTTATTAACATATTCATATATATCTATATGTTTATTCTTCTGTATTACATGCGTAGGTCGTATTGACCCCTCGCTGTCCTCCGGGGGGGGGCTCCACCCTGCTCGGCATGCCGCTCTGCTGTCAACACCGGGAGATGGTCACTCCTCCTCTTCAGTGGCCTTCCTCTCGTCCGCTGTCCTTTTGTATGCTTGCTTACCGATGAAATTTCTTTCAATACGACAAACATGTACAAACTACCGAAGTCTACTGTTTCTGATGATAGGGCCTATGTAATATCTCAACTCCTGACAATACACATGGTTTATTCCTGCAAAGATGCACTTGAGAATTACTTTTATCGACGATAATTTTCGGTCAGTGATATCTCACTGTCGGCCGCTCGGATTCATATATATATATATATATATATATATATATATATATATATATATATATATATATATATATATATATATATATATATATATATATATATATATATACGTGGTTCAGCTATATATGTATACTATGACACATGTGAGGATATATATATATATATGTAGCCTCACATGTGTCATAGTATATATATATATATATATATATATATATATATATATATATATATATATATAATAGTATATATATATATATATATATATATATATATATATATATATATATCCTCACATGTGTCATAGTATATATAACTGAACCACGTTCCGGTTGTTTCGCCGAATTTTAGGGATTTCCCCGAAAGTAGATAGCAAACTTTAAATGAAGTGACGCAGATGTGCAGAGAATTAGACTGGCGTCTGACTGGGGAGTTGTAGGCAGATGAAATAGGAGACGAAGTAGTGGAAGAGGACAGGTGATAAACAAACATATGATATGAACGATATTCAACATTTAGTAAGTGATTTAGATCGCGCCACTCATCAGTTTATATCGCGTTACACATAATATAGTGAAGCTTATGCATCCCGAGTCAGTCAATGTTCTCCTGAATGCGATATCATTTGTTATTAAACAAATGAACTATACGCGCTGTTTATCTGTTGCCTTAAATATACCACAACGCATTGCGCGCGGTACTGCTTCCGGTCACGTGTGGCATACGGCATAGATTCAACGTTTCATAAGTTTATTACTTTACTATGCGCTGCTATGTACATAATATCGAGATGCATTGAAATTATTACTGGAATCTGCTTTATCATATGTAACAAACTAAGTATGTTGTGCAAGAAAACCAATCACCTGCGCGGGGTATCAGAATAGGAACTCAAATTAGGCAATTTGGTTACCTATTCGCACAAAGCGTAATAATTAGATGCGCCTCCCTGAAATCATTAGTACTTTATAATGCAGATAATTTTCCAGATTGAAAAACATCTATGTAACATCGATGTAACAGCGACTATAGGACATGACATAATAATGTCGCTGCTATTTATGTATGCCTGCTGTTTAATACAATGCCATAACTGTTTGTAATATTTTTTCGCATAGAACCTGTCGTACCACTAAGTCTGGATCCCTTTTGGCCTCGTCCTTTGCGAAATCCTAGATACGTTAGCGCTGCTTTGTAGTCTGGTCAGTGCACCGTGATATTTGTAGTGTAGTATAAAGCGGTCGATGCCTTGTGACACCAATACAGCGGGAGTAGACTGGGGATAACCGGATCTTTGTCACCTGTCCCACATTATGTCACTCGAATACTTGTAATTACCCCTAGTTCGTCACTCGTTAGTCCTTGTCCCGTCCGTTAGACGTCGCCTCCCGTATCCGTAGCACTGCGCCCGTTGCCCATTTTTTCCCAACCATTTTACGATCGTATATTATGTTGTAAGGCTCTGCAACTCGACCTCAGTCGTCCAACTGACTGTGCTACATCGACACATTCACGCGCGGAGCGAGCATTCCAACAACAGACAATTTATTACAGTTGCTTCTCGTTATCTCGATGCAAGGAACAACCGCTTAAAAGGAACAACTGTGTACCCATGGACATAAGGAACATCGCACACATAAGGAGCAGTCCCAACGTGTTCCTGACAGGAATAGGGAAATGTATTTCAGAACAAGAAACGATCCCATCATATATATCATATATGTTTTTGACTATTTTTTTTACTATGAAATGATGATTAGTGACTTGGGAAGAATTTATATGTGCATTGAAATTGTTTAAGTCAATACAGTTGCTTCGAAGAGCTTGTCATCCTTTATAATTCCCTACGTGTTGCGTGACTTGGGGTTAACGATATGCGAGCTGATCAGTGCTGTACTTACCCTCTTGGGTAGGTTGGAGTTACACGTGTTAGCCTTCGTCCAAACTCCGTGAGCTCTATCTCAACTGGTTTATTCTGCGTCTTTAGTAGCCAACGTCGCGCATGCGCACACCACATCTAAAATCTCATTTCACCGGACACGCTTGAGTGACAATCAGTGTTTGGTGCATATTGTCACTGACCACGCACGCATCAGTGGTTGAGTCGTAGGGTGAATATATCGACCTATCAGAGGAATGGGGTGTTTCTAGACGTCACATTGACAATCATGATCGTCGGAAGCTTTGTAGAGGCGAAGCGGTGAGAGCCTGATGTCAGTTGTGATCCGTATACAAAGGTTTCCTCAATTCAGTAAGTCACCACACATCACACTTGGTGCGTACTTCACCTCTGTCAAAACCCCATATGACGTACACAGCTTGTAAACAGGATGAGCTACATCCGCTGTATAAACATCGACACGGTTGCGTGGTTTTGACACATAAATAATAAATAGCATGTGACGAACGATAAATTGAGAAAGTGTGCGTGCGTCTGTGCGTGAGTGTGTGCGCGTACGCATTCACGGGCGTGGTGCGTGCGTGGGTGCGTGCGTGCGTGCAAGGGAAGGGCTAGGCAGAAAAAGCGTGTGTGGTGAGAAATAGTTTTCACGCAGACTACAGTGACCACCGAAAGCTTTCTGAGGGTTACTTTTTTTGGAGTAACGGAGAACATTTGTCATTTGCATGACCTACTCGCGATAGAGCTAGACACATTGCCAGGCGTCGGCGGCTGTCGCGACAAGATGCGTCACAGATTGGGTGTTAATTTGTTTGCCTTCCTGCGGCAATTGTGGAAATTTAAATTCATTTGAATTGACTACGTAATGTCAACCTCTCTAGTATTGACTATGTCATGTCAACCTCTCTAGTGTTGACTACGTCATGTCAACCTATCTAGTATTGACTATGTCATGTCAACCTCTATAGTATTGACTACGTCATGTCAACCTCTCTAATATTGACTACGTCATGTCAAAATCTGTAGTGTTCACTACGTCATGTCAACCTTTCTAGTATTGACTACGTCATGTCAACCTCTCTAGTATTGACTAAGTCATGTCAACGTCTCTAGTATTGACTACGTCATGTCAACCTCTCTATTGTTGACTGCGTCATGTCAACCTCTCTAGTATTGACTACGTCATGTCAACCTCTCTAGTATTGACTACGTCATGTCAACCTCTCTAGTGTTGACTACGTCATGTCAACCTATCTAGTATTGACTACGTCATGTCAACCTCTCTAGTATTGACTACGTCATGTCAACCTCTCTAGTATTGACTACGTCATGTCAACCTCTCCATTGTTGACTGCGTCATGTCAACCTCTCTAGTATTGACTACGTCATGTCAACCTCTCTAGTGTTGATTACGTCATGTCAACCTATCTAGTATTGACTACGTCATGTCAACCTCTCTAATATTGACTACGTCATGTCAACCTCTCTAGTGTTGACTACGTCATGTCAACCTATCTAGTATTGACTACGTCATGTCAACCTCTCTAGTATTGACTACGTCATGTCAACCTCTCTAGTATTGACTACGTCATGTCAACCTCTCCATTGTTGACTGCGTCATGTCAACCTCTCTAGTATTGACTACGTCATGTCAACCTCTCTAGTGTTGATTACGTCATGTCAACCTATCTAGTATTGACTACGTCATGTCAACCTCTCTAATATTGACTACGTCATGTCAAAATCTGTAGTGTTCACTACGTCATGTTAACCTTTCTAGTATTGACTACGTCATGTCAACCTCTCTAGTATTGACTACGTCATGTCAACCTCTCTAGTATTGACTACGTCATGTCAACCTCCCTAGTGTTGACTACGTCATGTCAACCTATCTAGTATTGACTATGTCATGTCAACCTCTATAGTATTGACTACGTCATGTCAACCTCTCTAATATTGACTACGTCATGTCAAAATCTGTAGTGTTCACTACGTCATGTCAACCTTTCTAGTATTGACTACGTCATGTCAACCTCTCTAGTATTGACTACGTCATGTCAACCTCTCTAGTATTCACTACGTCATGTCAACCTCTCTATTGTTGACTGCGTCATGTCAACCTCTATAGTATTGACTACGTCATGTCAACCTCTCTAGTATTGACTACGTCATGTCAACCTCTCTAGTGTTGACTACGTCATGTCAACCTATCTAGTATTGACTACGTCATATCAACCTCTCTAATATTGACTACGTCATGTCAAAATATGTAGTGTTCACTACGTCATGTCAACCTTTCTAGTATTGACTACGTCATGTCAACCTCTCTAGTATTGACTACGTCATGTCAACCTCTCTAGTATTGACTACGTCATGTCAACCTATCTAGTATTGACTACGTCATGTCAACCTCTCTAGTATTGACTACGTCATGTCAACCTATCTAGTATTGACTACGTCATGTCAACCTCTCTATTGTTGACTGCGTCATATCAACCTCTCTAGTATTGACTACGTCATGTCAACCTCTCTAATATTGACTACGTCATGTCAACCTCTCTAGTATTGACTACGTCATGTCAACCTCTTTATTGTTGACTACGTCATGTCAACTTATCTAGTGTTGACTACGTCATGTCAACCTCTCTAGTGTTGACTACGTCATGTCAACCATTGTAGTATTGACTACGTCATGTCATCGAACAAACTATTTAATTATTTTTTACCGGACCGGGTCAGAATAGGGGAGGGAGAGTGTGAGGGGGAGGGAGGGCGGGAGGGATGGAAAGAGAGGGTATAGGGATGGTTAGTAGAGAGGCAGGGATGGAGGGAGGGTTAGTAGAGAGGGAATGATGTAGAGAGGGGAAGGGTTTGGTTAGTAGGGAGGGATGGATGGATGGATGGATGGATGGAAGGAGGGAGGGATGGAGTGAGGGAGGGAGGGAGGGAAGGAGGGGGAGAGGGGGAGGGTTAGTAGGGGAAAGGGATGGAAGGAGGGAAGGAGGGAAGGCAGGCGGAAGGGAGGGAGAGGGGGAGGGATGAAAGGAGGAAGGGGGAGGGAAACGATTGGTGAGGAAAGAAGGGAAAGAGAGAGAGAGAAGCTAGGGGTGGAAATGTGCAGGTAGGGAGACGTCGTGGTAAAAAGATTGACGGACTGACAGCCAGAGGATGTGGTTTGGTCAGCTACTGTTACGAAGAAGATAAGGTGCATGCGGAATATCACAAAGCCTCAACCGCTGCATCGATTGTAGATATTCTCCAGAGGGTCTGGAATAGAGGAGAGCTGCCCGACGACTGAACAATGTAATTATAATCGCGATGCATAAGAAGGGTCTAGTGAACGACTGCAGTAATTACAGGACGCTATGTCACACACGGACACAATAAGGTGTTACGTATCGTCATCATGCGACGACTCGTCACGGTGCTCGGTGATCATCTCCAGGATTGTCAGCAACGTTTCCGAGCTCAACGAGGCTGCCGTGATAAACTCAATTGCCATCCAAGGCAAAAACAGATGACAAGTGGACAAGGAAGTCTTATCGAGAGTCCAACAGTCATACACGTGTAACCCGCCCTTTTGAGATATTTTAAAATTTTGTTTTTAAACATATTTACATAATCTGTAGTTAATTTGTTCCAATGCATTAGTTGTCCTCTGTGAAAATTAGTACTCTTTGGAATTCCATCTTCACTAATCTAGCTTATCTATACTCTTATCTATAATCTATCTCGTTCCCTTCTGCCCCCTTCTCTCCAGTCTCCTTCCGTCTTGTCAACTCTCCTCTTATCAGCCTCCTACCTGGCGGAGATGAGTTTACTTAATCATCCAATGTTTCATCACCCAGTTCAATCACACAGCCCACTTCTTCCTTTCCCACCAACGCCAAAACTAATTGTTTCATCTAATCTATATCCACAACTAGACCTTTAACTTCTCACACCCTGTACACTAAAAACAATAACATCCTCTTCGGCTTAAGCCTGTAGACTATATCGGGCTCGCATGATCCAGTTGACCATACACTTGAGAACCTTCATGGCGAGAATTACTCCAGGACGATATTCTTAGCCCAGCGTTGTGCATTATACATGTACCGTAGAGTCGGTGCTTCGATGTGGTGTTGAACAAGGGAACAATGACACTGCGTGCGACATTAATCTGTCGGATTTAGAATATGCAAACGATGTCGCACTTTTTGACGAAGAGGAGAAGAAGAACCTCGAACGGCTGAAAGCCAGTTCCAAACCACGGAGATAAACGTAAACAACGCAATGTCAGTGGGCACACAAACGGGTGAAAGTGTCTAAATAAAGTAAACTACCTAAGATTGAAATATAAGCGCTTCGGTTGCAGCCGAACGTTCATCGAAGAACATGGACTGGAAGACCCAGATCGAAGAGCGATCGCGGACGGGGATGCTGGCCGAGAAGGCAATAACAAAGCAAAAACAAAATCAACACGCCAACCTGTTGCCAACCTATTGCCAACCTGGTGAGCATGGTCTTCCTCAAAAACAAATCTAGAATGTTATCAACTTCAACCTGGTGACGCTACCAGGAGATGCCATGGCACACGTTGGAGAGATTCGGTGTTTCGACTTGTTGTAGAACGAGACATTCAACGTTCTATGTGGACTATGTGGGCTGACAAGAGGTTCTCACGTGACCACCGCACGAGTCTCTTCATTGCGCGTCGTGTGCTTACTGCAGTACGGCTCGGTGCCTTGGCTGCTGACATACGCGATTACATACTACTCACATTTTGCTTAGTAATGATATGCTTTGTTTGTCATTTTATCTGCAATTATCATATTATTATTATTTTCAGTTTAGGCGGTCTGGCGTGACTATCATATCATAGCAGAAAGGGGGCCACCGCCTATTTTGCGGATGTTCAAGGTATTGGAGCCATTTTATCGTTTTTGATTGAAGCAGTCGTAGAAAATTTCAAGATTATTACAATACATTGAGTAGTTATTCTGATTTACTCGGTGTATTTTAATGCCACGAAGAAGTCATGTAAGCGTGCAGGAGTTCTTGGGAGGAATGTGGATGTTCCATGGAGGAGAATGGCAGCCGGTGCACGGAGAGTGGGCCATCTCCTGGGCATGGACACACGACATGGTGGTGGCTGACCATAGAGTTACATCATTAATCATCCCCCTATAAACAAGAGCGATAAGCCAGCTCACTACCGTGAAGCGGGCGTGGACCATTGGCCGGCATTTCATTGCACGGCAGAAACAGTTGCATCCAGTGCCAGAGACATAGGGTAGTACTGTTTATAGTGTGACCATAGCATGTTATAAATAGTTGGCTAACATATGTAAGCAAGCAAGTAAATAAATTTCTTCGTCACCATCATCATGTACAATATAAGACAAACAAAAGCAATGAAGATGAGGTTGCTACCAGAGAAGTATCAACTGATCGGGCTAGTAGCCAGTGACGATGACACCAGGAACCAATAAACTTGAAAATGTTTCGTTGTCATTTGTTCTTATTGGGACAAGGCCACCATATTGATTAATCATTTGGGTGAGGGTGGTCCCAGCAGTTGTGTTATATGTGTGGGTAGTTGCGTTGTTCATACTGCAGTGAGCATCGTGCGTTAGTGTTAAACTCTCCAAGACATAAAAATGTTGGAGGATTGCTCGACACAGTTGTGGGACAACGAATATGGTTATTTTTATGTGTGGCTTATAGCTGTACGAATCGACAGAAGACAGGATCTAACATTTGTTTTGTAAAGTTAAGAATCCCAAATTGTACATAGTTTACTTGACTGTCAGCACGAACATGCATTAGTGCATGGATAGTTTGTGCATGTAATAAGGTATTATGTAACTGTAGCCAGGATCAGGTTGGTGCCCTCTCTCCCTTTGAAGGTATTGATTTATTGCTCTAAGAGGTGGCTGTGAGAGGGTTGATCTTGACTATTCCCTAGCACAGACCCTAGAGACAGAACACTGTGTGTTGAGCAGTGTCCAAGACTTGTTTGTAAACAACAGTGCAATGACAGCTGTATATAGCTGTATGTA
Source organism: Lamellibrachia columna (assembly GCA_963662155.1). NCBI lineage: Eukaryota > Metazoa > Annelida > Polychaeta > Sabellida > Siboglinidae > Lamellibrachia > Lamellibrachia columna. The sequence continues at coordinate 22,559,096 of OY759261.1, read as the reverse complement.
TATATATATATATATATATATATATATATATATATATATATATTTATATATATATATATATATATATAGTAATAATCTCATATATATATATATATATATATATATATATATATATATATATATATATATAATGTTGAGAACACCGCCGCTTTAGATCATGCAGCTTTGAAATAACTAAAAAAATTACCGATCCTCCGGACGGGAAAACTTGGTAATTCTTAAATGACTGTCAAGATAACAATATTAAAAAAAACGTTATCACATAAATATACATATATTGTCAACAATTTTACGTAATTGTTATATATATATATATATATATATATATATATATATACATACAGCTATATATATATATATATATATATATATATATATATATATATATATATATATACATATATACATACAGCTCTATATATATATATATATATATATATATATATATATATATATATATATATATATATATATATATATATATATATATATATATATATATATATATATATATATATATATATATATATATATATAGCTGTCATTGCACTGTTGTTTACAAACAAGTCTATGATACATAATAGATATATAGTAATAATCTCTTATTAGTACTGTATATATATATATATATATATATATATATACACATATATTGATATATAATGAAGATTGAGTGTTGTACAGTATAAACACTGGGCCTCCAGTGTGTTCTTGCCGTGTAGCACCATGAATGTCACTGGCCTATGCCGGCATCGCTGTATCATGTGTCAACGGTCTTGTTGTACTAACCGGTGTTCTATTTGTGTCTGTGTGGCTGACAAAGAACAACATCACGTCAACAGGACCGATATCATATTACGTAAGCGAACAGTTCAGATGCACCCGACACAATTGTTTTGGCAAACTGAATTGGCCCGAAGCATGTTGAATCGGCGGCCGCTTAAAGGCGAGGTCAGTTTGATTTTGCTACCGTACTCCTAAACAAAGACGTTGCTAAAGGAATATACATTCACTAAAACAGACAATATAAATAAATAAATAAATAAAAAATAAATCTGCTACATACCGGAATAGACATAGACATTAGACAAAATAGACATTAGGACTCATACGTGTCCCATACGAAGAATAAAGCATCGATAGACACATGCATTTTACAAGGTACCGTACAACAAATGTCGCTACATACATGCACCATACAACGTACTAGAATAAAACATTAATAATCACATGCATGTTACAATGTCGGTACTTAACAAACACAATGATCACGCAGAATCATAGACATAAATAGAACACCCGTTAGTAAAACAAGACCGCTGAGCTCTTATCAGTTGACACATGATAAAGTGATGCTGGCATGGACCAGTGACATTCATGCTGCTGTACGGCAAGAACCCACTGGAGGCCCAGTGTTTATACTGTACAGCACCCAGTCTTCATCATATATCTACAGATATACAGTACTAATAAGAGATTATTACTATATAGCTGTATATACCTAATACCTTATTACGTGCACAATATATCCATGCACCTTGTATATCAAATATCATAACATATTAACTATAACAGTAGCACCATTAAACATGATCAAATCTGAAATTTCTGACGTGCTCTATACATGTATTAGCTAATGACTGCAAGTGGTCAACATCTCATTAAGCCCTGTTGAACATTATTCTCTAAGGTCCCACAAATATATTTTCCCCATCTTCCAACACATTCCCCAGCTGCTCCATCACAGCCATTTCCACCTGCAGATCATGATCTTTCTCGAATGTTATCTGGCAACTTGCCCAAGGACACGCCTCATGCAAAGAAATGTGCTCTCTCATTTAAGCTGTCATTTGTTTTAGTAGGCAACCTTTCACATGGTTTGTCAAACAAATGCATAGAATGCAATGAATGTTGCAATGTGTACATAATGAGTTATATGATATTGGTTTATACAACGATGAAAAGGCAAACGACGACCAAAAAGGGAGAGCCTCATTAAATGCAGATGACTTAATAAAGAAACACTTAATGTACGTTACCCCCAAGAAAAACAAACGTATCTGTAAAAAAATACATATATCTTTTGTAGAGGCATACGAATGTGCCTGTCGTTCTATACACTTACCCAACGGGAAGGTACATTATTCATTTTGTTCAAACCATCGAAAGAATTTACTTTAGTCGTTTGATCCGATAAGGATCAAAATAGTGTATATCCAAAATGGTAAACACTGTGTGGGTCAATGCTGATCATGGGCTTGACCTCCATCCATTCAGCATTTCGATTTTCACTTCAGTTAATGTTTGACCAAGCATTAGCTAATTTAATAGTTTGTCTGATGATTTCATATAAAAAAAACTACATACAAAAGTTGCACAAACGAGCTAGCGTGTTGCAGTGGATACTAAGTAGATTTGTTTTTTTCCAAAATTAGTTTGAAATGAGACTAGCAAAAAATCGAATTGATTAAGCACCTTTAAGAGACACTCCACATAAACATTGCAACGGTCCAGAATGTTCTTGTAAACATGCACAATGAGTTCTACTTACTGTAAGTTCAAAAATATCACGTCCTAGAAGAGTACAAGAGGTGTCAGTGTCAACAAGGGCAGTCACCTTGATACAAAATATAATAAGGTTGACCGTAGGCCGCCTACTTACCTGACCTTTATGAAAATGTTATAACATTAATGTCCGTTTTCTGACAACCGGTGTTGCTGGAAACGGCGATGACAGTCCCTAGCATAGTATCCGGGTTTGCCGCAATTGAAACAAAACAGCTGCTGGCTGCTTGTACGGGTATCGTCTCGCGGAACACGTCGGGTGTTCGTGTTGAGAGGTGTCCCGTTACGACTGTAGTTGGTAAAACGGGTGTACGTATCACGGGAGGCAGCTGGGCTGCGCGCTTCTATCTTGGCGATCTTCGTAGCCAGTTTTTCCACTGTCGACGGAAGCGAATCAACCATTTTGATTAATGTAGGAGTGGAATCGGAGAACGGCTTCCCCAACATGCCAACTCCTATCGGCTGCTCGTCCGGTCTGAGGCGCCCTGTCGCTCACAGGATCGCATGACGTCTGTCACTGCGGCTTCTATCGTAACAGGCGATTGCTCGACGAGTTTTCGTGCTAGTTCGTTGAATTTCTGTCATCGAGCGAAGGCTTTAATCAAGAAATGTTTCGTGTCGGCGTTGCGGTGCGCAGAAGAACACGCCACGTCAAGTTTATCACGTAACACAGCAGATTCATCCGGGTTACGAATTTGCGCGAAAATAAGGTTGCGTAATTCGGCCCAAGCAATAGCTGCTCTTGCGACTTGGTCTGCAGCGATTACCCAAGTTCAAATCGCAATGGTCCGGAAACAGTTTTAGTTGCAATTTCGATAATACCGTCCGCAGCAACCTGGTTGAAGGCCAACGTAACCCCGATCTCTGATCCTATTTCGAACAACGGATGTTGTGGAACTATCGCACGTTTGTATCTGCCGTATTAAATCACGAAATTGTTCGCGTTGTGTCCGAATTTGTCGTCTTTCGGCTTCTTGTTGTGCCATACCTAATTATTTTTCCGCATATCGTCAGTAGAGCAGTGAAGCATCGCAATTGTAAGTTCGAAAGATACATACCTCAGTAACAGTTCATCGCTGGTAGTCATGGCCAATGTACGTTGGAGAATATGTTCGGTTGTTTCATACGAAAAAAATTGTTGTTCTTTGACAAAAACAACGAAGATAAACATCACTGTAAACCGTAAAGAAAAATCATGAATGTGAACATCACTCAACATTATATAGACTCTTCAAGTCTAAAAGATTGGAATTTAACCTCTGACTCGAATTTGTTTGTTCCAATGATAAAGCAGGTATGGTCCGCCAAGGCCACACTTACTGATAATTTGGAGTCCTAACATTCGGCATGACTACACACATCAGTGTAAATTTAAAATAGTTTTGCCGGCCCCTTGGGAATTGCTCCTCCTGCGTATTTATACTCTAAGTTGACCAAATTCAGACGCCGCCTTCACTAGAGGCGCTATAATTGCTTAAATACACAATACGTTTAACCATTGGTTCAACTTTCCAAACGAACCTCCGCTTCAACCGCTGGACGGTGACGTTCTCCGGAAGTGTCCTTGCCAAATCTGCACATGAACTTTTTGGAGCTGGGCCCATCCAGGGTTCTTCCGGATGCCGTTGACCTCAGAGGTCAAAGCAATTTAACAAATGTCAAGCTTACACTGGGGTATTTGTTTTCCATAAGGGAGGACGAAAGTGTCTTAACAATCTCATCAATCTTTGGCACTAGATGTTTTTTGTCAATATCCACTTGGGTGGTTTAACTACAAGCTTTTCTAACCATGTTTTCTGCTATTAATATAGGCTTAATACAATTAGTTGTTAAATCAAACTGGCATATACTTTACACGGTGACAGTACAACGCGATGACCTCGGTGTTAACATCACATTGCTGCTGATGTGTCGTTGCGAAGAAAGTGTTCATGCGCCGAGCTGTATCATTTGTGTTCGCCTCACACTACGCATGATGGGGAACCTTACATTTATCGTTGTCTGCTACGCAGATCGCAAGATCGACATGCATGATATCGTTCGTTCAATACAGCATAGGGACAGTTCGAGGACAGAATGCAAGCAGTCTCTGTCTAGAAGGATTGTGGTATTACAACAACAGGAACACAATACCGTTATGACGTCATGGATGCGTGTATTTACGTATGTTACTATGTTACGTAGATTCCATTTAAGCACACTGCGTGTACGACACGGATGAATAACTATAACAACTTTGAACAACATTCGTCACTTCAGATGTGGCTTCGAGGTACGAACAGTGGACGTGTGTCAAAGCATGGCAAATGTGACCAGTTAACAGGGGACATCTTTAAGACTAGCTCCAGTTATGCATTTCGTAAGTTACATGCGCTGCCTTCAAAACGTACCTCCTTCTCTATCTGGGTGTTGTCCATTTTGAGAATTTGCAGAAAATTTTTCAAGATCTAGAAGTTCAATATGAATCAACATTGTGCAAGTCACCGATCGCGTCTTTGTGACGTTATCAGAGTATCCATGGTTTCTTGCTAAACATCACGTTAATTCATTTTCTTTTCGTAGTTATCATATTTACTCTAAACGTGATTGTGGAGGATTGGTAATGACGATTTGCTGATAAGTAAGAATAAGTTTAGTTCCATAAAATTGTCTCAGCTGTTATCGGGTTTATATTTAAAATTACGTCACAAAACCAGGGTGCATTTAGTTGCGTTTAAATTTTCGTCTGTCATATGGACATAGCAGCAGGATTACATATTTATTGTTAGGTGGTCGATCCACTCGATTGCTTTAGAAGCTGAGTGGATCTCGGAGATTCCTCCAGTAAATGCGAACATGCAGCAGTAGTTGACTGTTTGCTGGTCGCATTTTGAAGTGTATTTGATCCGCCATTGGTGCATCAGATACACGCATCGTCCATGCAGAGTTCTGATGCGGTTGATCGCGGTCCACTGGCGTCGTGGAAAGTCGAACGCGGGAAGTATTCTTCGTTCTGATGTGTGTTAATCCCACTCTGTTATCCACCTCTGTTTCAACGTGATGTTAGTTTCATGGAGGGAGGCTGCTTCGGTCCAGAAAGGTAGTCGCGTAACTTCCGCTGCCGCCGTATATTGCTATAACAACACAAATACCGGTTTTACCCCGTTATTTGGAAAATAAAAACTAGATGTGTTCCCAAGAAAATATCGCTATTTAAAAAACAAAATCCTGTTATTTGACAGACAAAAATCCACTATGATTAGAAAAAAAACTCTGCAATAACCCATGACTAAGGGCCTGGGCGCATCTTCGACTCGGTCGGAAGCCGTCTTGTTCTGGAGTGATGAAAGTTTATTCGACTCTCGATCGCCTTCGTGAACTCGCCCAGTAGAGAATCTGGCCCCGAAAACGTGGTCTCATTGTTACACACTGTCACCACTCCATTTTGTGTAGGCGTTCCCATGAAGCGCCAGCTTGTGTCCATGTGAAGATGTGTGCGACAAACTGTGGCGCCTCACCGCGGAGCCTGGGGAATCGAGGCTAGGGTGATAACTGCTTCGATGATTGTGGCTAGCCGTCCTAGTACCACGTGCTCCAACAGCTTATGGGCTGTGCAGAGGAAAGATGTAGGCCTGTAGCTCTATTGGGTCTTCGGCGGCGTTACAAGACTCGAAGAGATCAATTACCTTGGCTTTCCTCAATATCGTCAGCAGCTTGGGGGTGATAATGATCGTCGTGAAAAGCGTGGCAAGCCGCGTTCTTCCTTTGTCACCAAGATGTTTATGGAATACTTGCCGGCTTTAGTTGCTTTGATCTCCTCAGTGGATACTGAGTCGGCGAGCGCGGCATCCTTCTTCTCTCAATCTGAATTAACATTCTCAACGCTAAACGAGACAAAAAATTGGTCGCGTACGTAGGTGTGACGCTTTTAGCAGCAATTAAGTTGTTCTTGGTCCTGCATTCATAGAGTGCTTTCTTTGTCGCTGTACGAGTGTCTGCTACCTGCTGTTTTTGTATTGCGGACATTGTGAGCGGCAATGCTCTCAGCACTTGTCCTTAGCGCCTGGTCCTCGGTCTTTGAGGCTCCTCCGGGTTTCACTGTGTAAGTCTGGTCCTCCACGCTTGCCGAATGACGTCATCTTTTTCAGATCGAGCGACGCTGTGCAACGTGCTATGTATTACTATTTTATAACATTTCAATATCTACGCAACACGTATTACTATTGTGATCTATCAGCTACATATTATATATAAAAAATACACAATTTGGTGATGAAATAAAATAACCAGATTGTATAACACATATAGACCGCTATAATGTCTATTTTGACATGCTAATACATCAGCCAATGAAAATCGCTGTACATTGGCTTTAAATCAACACTGCTAAGCAAATTCCCCTACCCGAGTCTTTAGCAAGGATAGTACCCTGGGCTTTCAGGATAGTATCATGGACACCCGGCCTGACGGGGCATTCGGGATAGTATTCTTGACACCCGACCTAATAGGTACTTTCAAGATAGCGTCTTTGACAATCAGAACAGGTGCACTCAAGTATTATTGACATCCTGTCTAACAGGGGTTTTCATGACAGTATCCTTGACGCAAACTCTACTCCACGCACCTTCGAGATAGTATGCATGATTCCATTACCATTCATGTCTACGTCTACGAATTATGTACATGATGATGATAGTGATGATGATTATATGATGATGATGATGACACCCGGGCTACAAGGGAGACTCAATACACTAAGGCCTATTGTGGACATCTGGCTAAAATACTTCGTCTGAACTCTTACGACTATCTCATATGTGCCAACTTTGCCAGTAAAGATGACGTCCGGTTTGTCGCCTTGCAGGTAGCGCTACAGTCTCGACGACGACACTGATAGTATTGTTGACAGTCGAGTCCTTCTGCCTGGCTCGAAAGAAACATAGTCACGGTGGGTGTCTGTATAAGGTGAAGTATACATGGCGTGTGTGTCTATAAGAGGTTGACATGGTGGGTTCTCTGTAAGGTTGATATGGTGGGTGTCTCTTTGAGGCAGACATGGTTTGTGTCCTGTTAGGTTGATATGGTGGGTGTCGCTGTGAGGTTGACATGGTGGGTATCTCTGTGTGGTTGATATGGTGGGTGTCTCTGTGAGGTTGACATGCTGGGTGTCTCTATGAAGTTGACGTGGTGGGTGTCTCTGTGAGGTAGAATGATGGGTGTCTACGTGAGTTTGTCGTGGTGGGTGTTTCTGTAAGGTTGTTACGGTGTGTATGTCGCTGTGGGGTTGATATGGTGGGTGTCTCTGTGAGGTAGAATGATGGGTGTCTACGTGAGTTTGTCGTGGTGGGTGTTTCTGTAAGGTTGTTACGGTGTGTATGTCGCTGTGGAGTTGATATGGTGGGTGTCTCTCTGTGGTAGAATGCTGGGTGTTTATTTGAGGTTGATATAGTGGGTGTTTCTGTGAGGTTGATATGGTGGGTGTTTCTGTGAGGTTGATATGGTTACGTGAGGCTGACACGGTGGACGTCACAGTGAGGTTGATACGGTTGGTGGCACAGTGAAGTTGACATGGCGGATGTCTCTGTGTGGTTGATACAGTGGTTGTCTCTGTGCGGCTGATATGGTTGGTGGCACGGTGAGTCCGATATAACGGGTGTCTCTGTGAGGTTGAAACGGTGAGTGTCTCCATGCGGTTGACATGATCATAAAGTCGCCAAACCAGCGTATGTAGTTCAAACTGAAAAAGATGACATTAAGGCAATGCTAAAATTCATGTGGTAAATTAAAGTTTCTGGGTTGAGACTGAAACAACAAGTGACCTTGAGAGATCCGTACTATTTGGTTTACTGTCCTCTGTGAAATGAGGCTATGAAATAAAAAGTTATTCAATATATATTATAATTATTTAAAAGTTTTTTAAACATAAAAATAGCAGATAGACCAAAGTTGACCTGACATAATTTTCAAAGTAACATAAGTCTGTCTACAAAATAAAAAATAAGAAATCAGTGTAGAATCGCATATACGGGTGTATCAAGAAGTAAACGAATGTGTGTGTGTGTGTGTGTGTGTGTGTGTGTGTGTGTGTGTGTGTGTGTGTGTGTGTGTGTGTGTGTGTGTGTGTGTGTGTGTGTGTGTGTGTGTGTGTGTGTGTGTGTGTGTGTGTGTGTGTGTGTGTGTGTGTGTGTGTGTGTGTGTGTGTGTGTGTGTGTGTGTGTGTGTGTGTGTGTGTGTGTGTGTGTGTGTGTGTGTGTGTGTGTGTGTGTGTGTGTGTGTATAACAGAAACATTATGTGTATGGGGATAACAGAAACAAACATTGCAAGAATAACTTAAATACAATAACAATTACAGGGTCGGAAATGTTCAATCAAGTTTTTCTCTTTTCTGCAGATAGACCAAGTTAATTATCGGTCGACCAGATGTTTTCGAGTGTCCGTTGGATGTCAACGACTACGTGGTCGATGTCAGACAGTGTATCGTGTGGTCAACGTAGCCGATGCAGGTGGCCTGTGTGTGTTTGGGAGAGACCGAGACTGCGTCCACCCGTGCGGGTACACCACCCGCGGCTGTCACCGGCTGACGGGCGGATGTCTGCGGGGAGGGACGTGTCAGGACGGCGCGCCGCTCGGCTACCACTGGCGGGGCGTGGCATGCGCTACTGGTTCGTCAGATATTCATTAGTTCAGTCCGTCAGACCTGTTTAGTCATTTCGATAGACTACCAGGCACTAAAGTGTGGTAAAACCCCATTAACAGCGTTGCACAAATTTTACCACTCAAACTGACAGAACTTTTGACGATGCAGCTTGGTGATGGATAGGTTCCATTTCGTTAACGAAACCATCATTGTGAACAACCAGATACTTGTTAAGCGGACAGACAGTGCGCCGCCGACTTGCCGATTGAACCTTTCAAACCAGACCCCGAAATAACCGGTCTTTACCTTTGCGTACTGTAGCTCGACTGTACACGATGTGTTGACTTTATTGAGGCGTGACAAAATCTGATGAAAAACTATTCGCATTTATTTTGTTATTCAGAATATATATATATATATATATATATATATATATATATATATATATATATATATATATATATATATATATATATATATATATATATATATATATATATATATATATATATAAATGATATCAGACATGGGGCCGATGTACTCGGTACTCGTGTACTCGAGTACATTTTGAAGTTTTCGTGCTCATGGAGATTATGGGTCATGTACTCGCACTCGTACTCATACTCAATGTACTCAGTTACGCTAGTAACCAGTTCAGGCTATAATCTTTGTGTTTGTTTACTTAAGCCAGAACGTCCGTAATGACGTTAGCATTAAAATGCGTTTGCTGCTTCTACAAGGGACTGTGTTAAGAACTAGCTGAGTCTATTCCTATGGTTACTCAAGTCACACGGCACCAGTAGTTTTTATTCAAATTAGCACACAACCACTGTGTTCCAGTTGGGACAAATCTTCTCGCCAGTAGACTCACTGCAGTGATTACATAGGTAATACTGGGGCACGTAGACTCACTGCAGTGATTACATAGGTAATACTGGGGCACGTAGACTCACTGCAGTGATTACATAGGTAATACTGGGGCAAGTAGACTCACTGCTGTGATTACATGGCTAATACTGGGGCAAGTAGACTCACTGCAGTGATTACATGGGTAATACTGGGGCAAGTAGACTCACTGCAGTGATTACATGGGTAATACTGGGGCAAGTAGACTCACTGCAGTGATTACATGGGTAATACTGGGGCAAGTAGACTCACTGCAGTGATTACATAGGTAATACTGGGGCAAGTAGACTCACTGCAGTGATTACATGGCTAATACTGGGGCAAGACCAATAAATGCAATCTATTTTAGTACTTGTCTAATGGTTATATTTGTTATTATAATGAATACATTATTATTGTTAGATAATGCACCTGATATACTGTTTTATATTATTGCTTAATAAGCCTCATACTGTGCAAACGTACATTTACACTGTCTGATTTGTGAATGCAGTTGCACAACATGTTCTTGGTTAAACGTGTTTTGTAGTGAGCAAATCGTGGCTCTCTAGTCAGTACATAGTCTACAAATCAGACGGTGGTCAGACGATAAGTGCAATTAACAGTCAAGGGCTAGCAAAATTACATCTAGGGTCTGACAGAGCAGATCTCTGAGAAGAGGTTTGGTGCCTCAGACCTCTTGCTAACTGCTTTATTTTATTTATAACGTGCTTAACACTCAGCAGATTTAGCAATTACCTACTCTTTTGGGAACATTGCACAGATATTTGAGGTTTATTATCTAGGTATTTCTGAGGTGGTAAACCTAGGTAATGGTTGCTTTATGAGAATGCACTGGCGTAATGGGGGGGGGAGCGAAGGGGGCAAATGAACCAAGCGGCACTTTTTTGGGGGGCGGCACGTTAGGGAGATTGTTTTACTTAAGCAACTTTCATACATATTTATACGGTATGGTCTACACGAATTCTGAACACATCGCTGTTATATTACATAAATATTGAAGTAATCATGCTTGAATACGTCAAATGTAACTCAATTGACATTAGCCAATACTGGTGTACGTAACAATATCACTAGCGATACCTATTCTATTACTGCACTTTTTTGGGGAGCGGCATTTTTTACTCTTGCCCCCAGCGGCATTTGGACTCGTTACGCCACTGCGTGAGTGTACGTGTGCAGAGTATTTCGGTGACTCAACTGTGAGTTAATCAGAGTGCCCATATATATATATATATATATATATATATATATATATATATATATATATATATATATATATATATATATATATATATATATATATATATATATTACATAACTGGCCGTTCTTTTCACTACTAATCTCTACCAATGCCGCTGACATTGATCATTACGTTTTTTTTACAATGTCCATATTGCATGTTTTTTTTCATCACAAAATGCAATTTCCCATCATTTAAAACTTTTTTTATGATGAAATAACCCGGATGTTGGAAGGTGGATTACTTTCACCTGTACACTGTCTAGTAGTAGTGTTAAAGCCGATGTTCTAATTAATCGGAAATGAGACAATAAGTGGTTTAAGCTGCTGGACTAATATCGGTTGTGCTCTAAACGCTATTATATTGATACACATCAACACTATGAGTGAGTATCGGTGATAGTTCCACTAATGCGATAGTATCGCTATAACTGAATAACTATTGCGATTGTATCGAGATAGTATCACAGAATATTGAATAGCAAGGAAAACAGTCCCAAACCGGAATTTATGCCTTGGAGGTAGTCGATTTTAAATGCTGAATCCTCCAATCGCCACTTGTTGATGTTGATAAATAAATAAAATTATCCAAAAATTATCCGACCTTATCTCGAACTTTCTATTTACTCCTTACATAAGCATAGAAACTCTTGCTGTAATTTTTTATATTACCTGCCAATTTTTTTCAAAGGTTCTTTTATATTATCTAATTTCAGTTGTAGCTAGGTTAAGTGCCTCTTTGTAAATTTCATAGTCTTCACCCTTTCTGTTACGCATATAAACTCTCCACATAGTTTGCTTAAACACTATTTTCTAATAACTTCTCTTGACAAGTGCTTCTTTCTAGACCGTTTTCATTGTTTTTTCAAGGGAACAAATTTATCGATGATACTCTCAATTTCATATTTTAGACTATTCCAACATTCAATTGCGGTCTTATTCATCAGCATGTTGCTCCAATCTAACTTTGTTAAGTATTTTCTTATATCTGTATAGTTACCTTTGTGAAAGTTTCTCCTATACGTTTTTTATTTTTACTTTCTGATTTTGTATTGATATCAAAATGTATTTGATTATGTTCACTGTTACCCAATGGTTTATGTATTTTTACATTGTCCACTAATTCGTTTTGTGATGACAAAATTATATATATTACATTATCTCCCCTGGTTGGTTCCAGCACGTGCTGAGTAAGGAAGCTATCCTGAATTAAAAAAAGAAATTGTTGGTCCTCACCTCCTGTACTCTCTAGATATTTCCATTTTATGTGTTCATGGTTAAAATCTCCCATTATGATACATTCTGCTTTACTAACTTCCTTGATAGCATTTTGTATTTTTGTGTTATCCTCTTCGTTTATGTTAGGACTTCGGTAAACTAATCAAATAGTTAATTTTTTATTTCCGGAAACTATTTTTGCACCAAACAGCTTCATCTCAATCTGCTTCCCTTTCTAATTTTATTTCATAAACCTGAATAGATTCTTTAACATATAAAATAACTCCCCCTCCCCTTCTTCCTATTCGATCTCTCCTAAACATTACGTATCCTGTCAATCCTAATTCCGCATCTGTTATGTCTGTGTTTGCCCATGATTCGGTAATACCAATTTTGTGAGGGTCAATATCTTCTACCATAATGTTTAATTCGTTTTTCTTATATACTATGCTCCTAGCATTTAAACACACGCATTTATCACCTGCTTCAGACCTGTTTTTAGGACATTTTATTATTGGTTTGTCTGTACTGGTGGCCTCTTGTCCTGCTTGAGGCATCTCTAAGTAACCCCCCTGCGCTTCTAGTTTAAATAATGCTTACTACCAAAACTATTTGTTATGTTACCCATGCCACTGTCTTCTGCTGCTGTGAGTCCATCCGCAAATGCTGCTGCCCCCTTTCCACTTAGATGAAGCCCATCCTTCATGTACATATCAGCCCTTCCAACAAAACTTCCCCACATATCAAACTTCCTCTTCCCTACATAGCTCCTCGACTAGCATGTTAATTGTCATCACCCGGCAATTTAGATATCTGTGCCCCCTCCTTCCTATTACTGGTAACATCCCTGACAGTATTAACTGCTCAACCCGCGTCTGCTTTAGTGTTCTGACCAACTTCCTGTACTTCTTGACTATGGCAGTTGTACCCTCCCTCTCTACGTTATTTTGTCAATACTTGTACTAAAACAGATCCGCCTTTGACCGAACCCACGATGTTTTCTACTCTCTCAGTTATCGCCTCTATTGGCAGGTAACGTCGCCTATCACAAGTTAGCGCTGCAGCGCACAACTTCCGTTAACGAGTACGGAGCCCATCTTGCCGTCGACGGAAATGTTGACCCGCAAATGAGTGCGATGCACTGCGCACTGGCGACAGGGGCTGGCCGCGAGAAGGCGTGGTGGTGGCTCGACCTGGCGGATACATATGTCATCTACAGTGTAACCGTACACGGTAGTATCGACGGTGAGTGACCACGGGGCGAATGAAGTATGTATGTAGCAATGTTGTATACTTCACGTTGTTAGAGTTTGTCTGTACCCCATAGAGTCGAAAACACCTATGGCTGCCTTTTCTCCCCATGCAACGCCGGGTATATATATATATATGAAGCTCTTTTCAACATCCAGCAGCGCATTACCAACACATGCCTTGATGAGATTCCAAACATGGATGAGATGGCTAGAGCAATCGCCGGCCTGAAAGATGACAAAGTACCTGGGGGTGATGGAATTCCTGCTGAAGTATGGAAGCACGGAGGAGACAATCTGTCCAACAGACTGCACCAATTAATCACCAAAGCCTGGGAGGAGGGTTCTGTACCACAAGCGTGGAAGGATTGTAACCATCTACAAGAAAGGAGATCGAACAGACTGTGGGAACTACAGAGGAATCTCTCTTCTTTCCATAGCAGGCAAGATCTTCGCCAGGATCCTGCTCAACAGACTATCTATTCACATAACACCAGAAGTAGTTCCGGAGACACAGTGTGGCTTCAGATCCAACCGGAGCACAGTGGATATGATATTTTGTCTCCGACAACTACAAGAAAAGTGCATTGAGCAGGACCGACCACTATACATGGTATTTGTCGACTTCACGAAGGCGTTTGATACAGTCGGAAGGACCGGGCTATGGCAGCTACTGAGGAAATATGGATGCCCAGAGAAATTCACAACCATGATCGAGGCTCTACATACGGGAATGATGGCGAATGTGAGTGTTGGAGGGAAAGTCTCGGAAACGTTCGGTGTTACCAATGGTGCCAAGCAAGGCTGTGTACTGGCCCCCACGCTCTTCTCCATCTTCCTATCAGCAATGCTCGTCGAGGCTTTCCGAGGCACGGGAGATGGCGTCTATATACAGTCTAGACAGAGCGCTGACCTATTCAACGTCGCACACTTCAGAGCGAAGACCAAGACTACCCAGATACTTGTGAGAGAGCTGCTATACGCAGATGACAGTGCACTGGTTGCCCACTCTGCTGAAGAGATCCAGAGAATAGTGGATGCTTTCTCCGATGCATCAAAGAAGTTCGGCCTGAAGATTAACATCAAGAAGACGGAAGTGCTGTACCAACCCAACTCTACAAGAACCCGAGAGGAGGATATCATGGTTGATGGAAACAAGCTGAACTCTGTTCCGGAATTCACCTACCTCGGAAGCACTATATCAAGTGATGGACGCATTGATGCTGAAATACAGAGGAGGATGGCCAAGGCTAGCGCATCTTTCGGCCGATTACGCCAGAGATTCTGGAACAACCACCATGTGTCCACGCGGGTCAAAGGCAAGATCTACCGCACAATTGTGCTATCCACCTTACTATACGGAGCCGAGGCCTAGAGAGTGTACAGACGACAGGTGAAAAATCTGCATGCCTTCATGATGCGACAACTGCGTTCGATCATGAGGCTAACCTGGAAGGACAAAGTGACAAACAAGGAAATACTCGGTCGGATAGGGCTGCCCTCTATGGAAGATCTTCTGATCAAAAAGAATCTCCTGTGGACTGGACACCTCATGAGGATGTCATCAGACAGGCTACCAAAGCAGATCCTCTACTCTCAATTGTCTTCTGGTCACAGACAGAGAGGACGCCCTCGTCTCCGGTTCAAGGATACCATCAAGAGAAACAAGCTCAAGCTGAGAGACATAAAGACCGACTCATGGACATCATTCTCACAGCAGAGAACTAAATGGAGTGCGGCGGTCAAGAAATGAAAGCAGTCTTTGTCGCATAGCGACTGACAGCATGATGATGATGATGATGATATATATATATATATATATATATATATATATATATATATATATATATATATATATATATATATATATATATATATATATATATATATATATATATATATATATACAGGGGCGTATCCAGGGTTTACAAAAAGGTGGGTCTAATGTAACGTATGAAGCGCCGAAGGCGCGAAACGAGGCGTGAACTGCCTCGGTGCGGGGGGTGCGACGTTTGACGTTTTTTTTAGACAAAACACTTGAAATGGTGCAATTTGGGACACCCATAACCTGGCATTAAACGAGATAGGGCCTCATGAAATCAACCCAAAAGTCAGATATGCGACATCGTACGAATTGTCCGTATACAAAACGGATTTTTGGGAGGAATACGGCCTTCGACCGTGTCCCGTTTTAATACGGATTTGCTGAAAATAAAAAAATCGTGATAAAGTAGGCCTATGTATTTTCTTGTATTCGTCACATAAGTATAACTTCGAATGTCAAATTTACAATAGACGATGTGCAACTGCTTTTGAGTCTAGAGTTTCGGCAAAATGCAACGGATGTTGTTTCATTAACACCTGTAGGTAGGCCTATTCCAACGAAGAAAATGCGGTGTGTCTGAAAATGTGCAAACGAAAAGACAATACTAAACATCTGTCATGTGCCATTTATTGGCATATTGACTAAAACAACTGTAGGTATGCAAATGTTTAATAACAAAATCGCGTATGCTACAATTGATTAAAACAACACATAATCGTCTTAACTCTGTATCATCATTACTGCAAACTAGAGGCACGGTAGTGTAGTAATACTAACAAAATATATATTTATTCGTACGACAATGTGTACAATTCAATTACAATTGAAGCATTTTGCACACAAAGAGACTAACAAGTCTTTGACTAACAAATAGCCACACACGTTCTCTATATTATTCAGCACATCCTTTTCCAAGGAAACTGTGTTTAATAGTTTATCATACAACCCCTTCTGATAGTGGTTCTGAGTGATATAATAAAAGCAGCTAGGTTTCATATTACAGAAAGTCGTGGCATCAAGTTTGAACTGAGACAAGATGTAATTAAAACTTTTAGACATATATGAACCAATACCCCGAAGGGCTAGATTGCCCTCTCAAGAGAGCCTATCCAAACTCTTGGTGCGTTTTAAAGTTACTCTGTATAAGCGTAACATTCGATTCATGGTCTGAATTTGAATCGGGAGACATTCTGCTAAACGTAGTAGTAGTACCACATAATAACAATGAGAGCAAACTGGTAGATTAAAACGTTTCCTGATACACCATAGAAAGAGGAACAATATGACTAATTGACGTTGTGTACTTATATTACAAAACTAAAAATGTAAATGCAGTGATTAGCACATCCGCCTTTCGTGCTAAAGTTCTGAATTCAAGACAGTCCGCTGTCATCGGACGGAGTTACAACCGTAAGTAGCATGTACTTCTATGACGTCACATTTACACCGTTGCATTAACACACATCGCCCACTTCCGCTTGTACATTGCACCATCGCTGCATCCCGCCTGTCCATCGCACCATCGCCGCTTTAGCATTACATCAATGCATATGGTCAAATCCCGCCTACAGCAGCCTACAGCACATACAGCAACCAACCGCCGTCGTTTGCTGCAGTGGTCCCGTCTCGGCCCCACGGCCGCGCACTGTCGATGCCGCTCGACCGAGCAACGCCGGCTCGGGCGACACTGTCTCCGGCTCGAAACTCATCGTCAGAGTCGGACACTTTATACGTGACACCTAGAACTGTTGCCAAGCGCAGGGATAGCGTCTTGTTTGGCATTGTGATGGCACCAGTGGTAACTGTCGTCGTCTTCGCGATACTACTGGTGGTCGAACATTTCCGTGCGCAAGTGCGTGCGTGCGCGCGCAAGTGCGTGTTTGTATGTCGTAGTACCACTACTGGTGCGATCATGCGCCCCTTGACCGCTGTCCACTGGTTGTGATGCGTCGTGTGCGACAGAGAGACAGCAATACGCGCGGCCGAGGTGAGAGAACTAGGCTGGTCGGACCGACAATCCAACAAAACCTTTCACAGTGTCGCCCTCTGGTAGAAGTCTACACGCCGCCCCTTCGGTCGCTAGACGGCAGCACTGACACATAGAAAGGTCAACATGGCGTCTTCGTATAAATACACGACAATGAGCGTAGCGTTTAGAACTAGATTCGTCACTCGACTCGAAGTAATAAAACACATTTCCGCAGTCGAAATGCAAAGTAGCCTGGAAGTCGCGGACACGGCAAGAAATGGGACTACAACTTTTGCATTTTCTTGAGCAAAGGTTTAATCGACTTAGATATAAGAAATTAACAAACATCGACACAAAGCAACAATGGACATACATTGAAATTGATATCCATAATACGTGTTGCATTTTTTTATTTGTAGTAATAACTTTATGCAGGTTGTCATCTACAAACGATTTCTCTTGCGATGCTGAGAGATGTGTCGTTCTATCTACACTATGTTCATCAACACTGGTCATATTGCCCGTGTGGTCATATCGACAACACATCTCCTATACGATGTGCTGCTGGTCTGGTGAGTGGTCATTACGCATGTCCAGACGTTATCGGGTTGACGTCTGTAACAGGGTTGAAATGTGACGTCAACCAGTAAAAAAAATAGCATACGTCTTGGAAAATAATTAGCGCAAATTAATCTTTGATTTTGAAATGGTACTAATATTACCTTTCTATTGCAGCAATTAGTTTATTTTCGACTAAATGAATACAATTATGTTTATTATGTTTATTTTTGACTAAATGAATACAATTATGTTTATTATGTTTATTTTCGACTAAATGAATACAATTATGTTTATTATGTTTATTTTCAACTAAATGAATACAATTATGTTTATTATGTTTATTTTCGACTAAATGAATACAATTATGTTTATTATGTTTATTTTCATTACATTTATCCCAGTCACTTGTCTGTATGGCATCTTATCTATACTATAAAGTAGTTTATGACTATGTATGTTCCCCCCATATCGCCGTCAATTTCGCATGCATGGGGCTGATATTCTGTAGGCGTGCCCGGGGGACACAAGGGGGTGGTTCGTACATTAAAACATTTTCAAAATACCCCCGGGAGTGAAACTATTACGAAGGAACCAACGTGGACGTTTGACGTACATATATTACGCAACTAAGAGTTCCGTGATCAACGTCAAACGTTCACACAAGTTCCATCGTTCCATCCATCGGGACGAACGCTTCGTGAAGCGGGCAGTTGGGCACGAAGTCACTGGCATTACCATACAACAACTTGTCTGGGTGGTGCGAGGAGTCATACGCTCTTGCTGTGGCTGTCTTTTGTCCCGTGCGACGCCGAGCAACGCGGGTAGTTAAATATAAAGTATTCGTTTGAAAATGTGTTAGACACCTCGCGACTTACTGACTCAAGTATTGATAGGTGACTGCCCCTATGATGATCCCAGCTAATAGCGCTACGGGTGTGACCACAGCCGCCGTGATCACGGCGTGTGACCGCGGCTGTGGGCTAGCCATGGGTAGGGCTGTTGACAACGGGTAGAGAGTCGGGTCCGTGAAGTTTACTACTACCAGTCGAGGGTTGATCACATTTCTGTCTGGTTCGACATTGATGTTACATGAATTCGCGAAGATGAACAGTTCGAAGGAATAGCAACGAGATAACGACATAACGTAGTCAATGCTGAAGATAACACGAACATATAGACAACACGAACAGTGAGCAAGACAACGCAAACATGAAGAAAACACCACCAACCAACCAACCAACCAACCAACCAACCAACCAACCAACCAACCAACCAACCAACTCAGACAACAAGACAACACGAACAGCTAGAGAACACGAACTGCCACACAACACAAATAGTTTACCACAAAACAACTTGTATTGTATTGTAGTTTATTCAGCTCCAACAGGTCCGAAGACCCAGTAACAGGACTGATAACAAAATATAAGAACAATGCCTATACATAATAAAAACAGTAAGTATTATAAGGGTATAAAACCACGCAATACCGACATTACTAACATAGCAAGCTAAGACATTAGCATTATGAATACAAATGTTTCTGAATTACAGATCTGAAATTATTGGCTCCTATAAATATATCACAAGTGGGTTCAGTTAAATACAATGTGTTGAAAGTAGTCATACATATATTTAAAACTGAGTATTTCTTAATGTTGATTATGCTATTAGAAATTCTAAAAGGAGTGTAGCTTCGTAGAGATCTCGAAGGACAATGATATTGAATATTTCCTACCAGATAGGACAAATCTAGATGAGAGTGCACACATTTATGTAGAAAGATCAGATTTGCAACTTGTATACAATGTTGAAGGGACGGTATTCTAAAATGATGGCAAAGCGCAGGATTTTTTATTTGTAACAGAGATACGTATTGAATTTGTATTGAACTCGTTCGGTTTTGTCGATACAAGTACTTGCCACGGATTCCAAATAACACTGCTGTACTCTAACTGGCTTCTGACTACATATATATATATATATATATATATATATATATATATATATATATATATATATATATATATATATATATATATATATATATATATATATATATATATATACAAGGATCGCAACGCTTGTACATTGGTAAATGTTGTGCAAACGCGCTTAATAAAACCAAGCATCTTAAAAGCTTTAGATACATTACGACTAATATGATCTTTCAAATTCAAATTACCGGTCAATGTGACTCCGAGATCTTTGACAATGGTCACCCTGGGTAGAGACTGGCTTAAGATGGTGTTATCAAAAGATAAGCATTTCTTTTTGTTAGTGAAAGTCATTATGCAACATTTGCCTGCATTAAGTTTGAGGTGCCAGGTCTCACACCAGAGGCACACCCTGTCCAGATCCTTCTGCACCAACTGACAATCGGTCACCGACGAAATTTCTCTAAAACAGTTTGGAATCATCAGCATAGAGTGATATTTCACATGAATCAACATGATTAGTGAGATCATTAATATACAAGATAAACAAAAGCTCTAGTGACTTGTCTAGCTTTGACCAGGTGTCCACATCCGACCAGGTCGGGAAGTAAACACCCGTCAACCGCGTCTGAGTCCACAGTATTTCCAAATTAGTTTCCAGACCCAACCTATGTTTGGAACAATATGTTCTGTTCACAGCAACCAGTTCACCACCACCGTGACATTTCTTGCTTTTTGCACAAATGTACTGTCCCTTTCGCTTCTGTAGATGTTGTATGAATCTGACAGTACCTCGTTGCCGAAAATATCCTCCAGCAGCCATGTCTAAGTAATAGTTATAAAACCGTAGGTATGATCACTGAAGTAAACGTTAAAGTAATTTACCAATAATGCTGGTTGCGTTCTGGTAGAACAGTTTATGGCTAATACTTGGGTTACTACCACAATCCACGGCAGGACCAGGGCAGAGTTCGATATCCCCGCTCAGCTGGAGAGTTAACACGGCCAGGTAAAGAATGTTTGAAATGGATCGGCCCCGTCTGCTTAGCGCCATTGTTTTTGATAAGCTTTTTGAGAGACGACTGAAGATCTCCGTGATGCCATCGTTGTAGCCAGTATCGGAGCGAAAACTCAACAATTAAGCGTCAGTATGTTCCGTAACCTGTTCTCACCTGCTGGTACACCAGTGGGTCGTCTGAGTGGAGTGCAAAATGATAAGGTAACACAAACGTGGAGAGCCAAAATACAGCCTGTAACACCTGCCGCCATCTTGGTGTTGGTGACAACTAGACACAAACAGCTCGACAATACAAAAAAAAAACACTTAACAGGAACAACAACTAGACCACACAAACAATTAGACAACACGAGCAGACACAGCTACGTCAGCAGGTGGACACAGGCTGCAGAAGGGAGTGGCGTTGACGACGTACACCAAGGAGAAGGTTAAGACAACAGTTAGCACGAGAAGAGCGACTTTGCACTTGGTCTCAGGCCGCGGCGATAATCGTCCTTGGGAGCTCTCGCACCTACAGAAACGAAGTTAGGTAACATTTCTGACGTACACGCGTATTCGGCCAGTAGCAGGGGATCGCGGTCACACATACACGCATGCCGGTGCACACACGCACGCATTACTATACAATCAACAACACGGACACCAGCACGCCCACAATCTTGCGCGGGCACACGCACGCATACACACGCAAGTTGTGTACAACAGCTCAGTTATGACTACTTGTGGTGCAGCGACTTGAATTTGGTGCAGAGAATTTACAGAAAAACGCAGTATATCGAATAGAATAAGTGTTACTTATTTCTATTGCATATATATTATACATAAACGTATATTGTAGACATATATTAGGAAACAGGCTTTGTTAATTAATAGTCAGAGGCAGTATTTTAGAGTAAGTTAGTTCCGGACTCCGAAAGGGAAGTCAGTGAGCGTTAATATGGTTGTTTACCATTCGAAAATTAACATAGCATAGTGAATAGTAAGAAACAGAGGAGTAGTGGTTAGAATAAGTATTACTATTACACATATATTATGCACAAACGTCTTATAGACATATATTAAGAAACCGTTTTTGCTAACAGAGGCAGGATTTTTTCCGGACCCAAATTCAACAAGCGATAAAAAAGAGTTTGTTTACAGGTCGTGAATTAAACTGGTGTACCAAACTATTGTTTACATTGTTAAATATATAGTAGATATAGTGATACATTTATATAAATTACATACATAAGGTAATATCTGACATAGTTGTAGTAAACGTTTTCGGTAAAAAGGAATTAACAGCAGGATTTAACATAAGTTGGTATACACTGACTTCGTTGTTTTGTTTAAACAGTGTTCTCCGTATTAGTAGACGTTTTCTTTGCTCGTGCGAGCTTATTAGAAAATACATAGTTAGCAAGTATATTAGCCTAAAGTGTTCTTTTGAACTCAAAAACAGCCTTATCCAAGGGTAACGTAGCAGTCAAATTAAGAATTTTTTTTATGGCACCGTGCAAACGGCATGTAAAGGCCTCCAGGCATTTAATATGCAGCAGTTGCAACAACTGGGGTGCACTTCGTCAAGTCCGGGTGTGAGAAGTCCTGGGGTGAGGTTCAGGTGGTTAGTTTTAGTGTGTAGAGTGTACGGGATGTACGAAGATGAAGGAACTAGAGGTGGAGTTGGAACAGCTGAAGCTGCTCGTTGTGGCAATGGTGGGAAGGGAGCAGGTGGGTTGTGCAAGAGGTTCCGCTGGGGGACAATAGATGATAAAGTGGGGGACGACGACGAGAGAAATGCTAGGGGGAACTCACCTCTGTCTGGGAGGAGGCTGAGAGGAGGTAAGGTGACAGGTCGCAGGGAGACAGGACGTAGGGAGACACGACGAAAGGAGACGGGAAGAAAGGAATGGGAGGGAAGACAAATGTATCGAAGGAGAGGGGAGTGGGGACACAGTAGCGAAGGTGACGATAGTTAAGGTGATGGGAGTGAGGGAGACGCGAGGAAAAGTGTCAGGAGGGAAGGCGATGGGAGCGCAAGTTAGCCAGGAGACGGGAGGGAAAGGTGACATGTTAACGGGTGAGAGAGAGACTGATAACAGGCTGCCAGGTGACAAGGCTGCAGGACAGAATGTGATGGAAGGGATCCATCGGAAGAGCTATTCTGAGGCAGTGATCGTGGGGGTCAGAAAGAGAGCGAGGGTGTTTGTGGGGATCTTAAACACTGTCACTGAACGGTGAATACGCATGTTCAAATTGTCAACAATTATTGCAAATATCGCGAAAATCTTAGGTTCCATGACTTTTGAAAGGTCAAGTCAAAGGTAAACTTTAATCTGATCACCCTACCACAGCAACTGGAACATATGCCTTGAAGATAGAGTAGATGGCACAAGTGGCCAATGCCCTGGAGCAGGTGAGGTAATAATTTTTTAATAATGTGGAAACATTTTCAATTTTTGATCTTAAACACTGTCACTGAACGGTGCTTGCGCATGTTCAATTTGTCAACAATTACTGCAAATATCGCGAAAATCTTAGGTTCCATGACATTTGAAAGGTCAAATCAAAGGTAAACTTTTTATAAACAAATTTCAACATTATTTAGCGTTTTATAGTGTACAAAGATAGACACAAGTGTCGATCTTTGTACGCTATAAAACACGATGTTGCATTTAAAATTATATATCTCCAAAAGTATTGAAATGCGCATGATCAAACTTTCACAAATATGCTTAGACATATAAAAAATCAACGGAATCTGAGGTAACATGATTTTTGCTAGGTCAGGTCAAAAGTCAAAGAATAAAAAAACATGGTTTTCACATTTTTTTTTTAATTGTCTACACAGATAGACATTTATCTGACACAAATATCATCTGTAGGTTACCTAGGAGAGGAGTTATAGCACCTGGAAGGTCTGGTAAAAATTTTATGACCTCTATCTCTGGTAAGGGAGGTCAGATTGAACTGAAATTTGTTTGGTAACATGGACTCATGAACACAAATAAACACACAAAATTTCATCGAACTCGAAGATGGTCATGTAAATTCTTGATTGATTTGATATGGAATGCCCCACTTTGCATCGTTAGTTCAGTTGCAAGAATACAAACGAGACCTGATTTCTGGACATTATGGTGTAGGATGCGTCGATCAAAGTATTCCTGTGACCGTAGGGGAGATCGGGGCTAGTTGTAACATGGTAAGTTGGCTGGACGTGCACAATACACGCAAAATCGACGGCAAGTATTTGCCTTCTACTTCTGGTTAAATAGCCTACACTGTTGTGTGTATTTCGCCTACATTATGCCCTAGCTTCTACACACAAGTTCCACACCCCATCCAGTGTGTGAATTCGACCTCTTTGTAGCACATACATTGACACTCAACATATAGGCCTAACATATGATAATTAGATAAATACAAACTTATTAATAAATAATTAATAGGCGTCGCATAATAACGGAACATGCACCAACTATTCATGTATATCGCCCGTCTTTCCGTCTCAACGTCTTCAGATACAATAGTGTGCACGATCTTTCACAGCTGGCAGCCGCTGACTATTTGCAATAAGAAGCTCAAATCACGTCAAATACGACTACATGAACGCTGCATTGTTACGTCACGCTGCATTGCTATGTCACCATGACGTCAGTGTTATTAACATATTTGGGACGCGTTCATGGTGACATGTATTCTGAATATGTATAGGTAAAGTGCGCTATCTCGACCGGTCGCAATTCATGGATCCATCACGTCACTTTTGCCTAGCCACCTTAAGCTATCAACAAGCATAGCCGTACATGCAAAGTGAACTGAACAGAAAATGTACAAAAATCCTCGTGATGCTTGATTTGTCGTGCACATTTGACACAATCGATCATGAATTGTTGATGACTCGACTTGAGCATTCATTTGGCATCACCGACAAGGCGCTTGCGTGGCTGCAATCGCACATCAGCGAATGGTATCAGAAAGTGGTAGTGGGAAGCGCCGAGTCGGTTGATTCAATCTTGATGTGTGACGTCCCACAAGGGTCTTTGTTGGGCCCTGCATTGTATTGCATGTACACCAAGCCTGTCGGAGATATTGTCTCTAGACACGGTATGCAGTATCGTTGGTATGCTGACGACACTCAAATCTACCTCACAGTAGAACGAGATTAACCCACTGAGACGGCGCTGGCAAAAAAGTGGAATTGTGTATAGCGGAAGTGGCGGCATGGTTGACCAAAAACCAGTTAAAACTTAAAACAGAAAAATCTGAGACGATCGTCTTCTTCCCAGAGAAGCAATGTGACAGTCTGCCTGCCAACGTATATTACAATAGCCGGTCATAGAATTCAACCTTCATCGTGTGTGCGCAATTTGGGTGCACTATTTGATAGCAACCTGAAAATAGAACACCAGATTGCCAACACTGTGAAAAGTTGCTACTATCAGATTAGAAATATTGGGCAAATTCGGCCACATTTAACTGAAGAATCATGCAAGACTTTTGTTCCCGCAGTAGTGACATTGTGTTTATATTATGGAAATGCACATCTTCATTGTCTCCCACAGACGGCGCTGCAACGTTTACAAAAGGCACATAACTGTGCTGCTCGCCTCATTACCCGTACGAGGAAATACGAACACATTACACCCGTGTTGCAGCGGTTACACTGGATGCCCGTTCATTTGCGACCGATTTACAAAGGGCTTCTTTTACGTT
Source organism: Lamellibrachia columna (assembly GCA_963662155.1). Classification (NCBI taxonomy): domain Eukaryota; kingdom Metazoa; phylum Annelida; class Polychaeta; order Sabellida; family Siboglinidae; genus Lamellibrachia; species Lamellibrachia columna. The sequence goes on along the minus strand of OY759261.1, from coordinate 22,533,289 downwards.
TTGTGCTATAAATGGTCTAGCTGGTTGAGTTAATTAGCTACCGCCCCATTAACAGAACTTTACGATCTGCTTCGCTGCCAGCGCTTTGGTCGTGCCGGCTTCACTGACTGTCACACATGGTGATCGTCGTTTCGCTGTTTGCTCAGCCGTTCTATGGAACCATTTAACACCTTCTTTGAGGACAGCGAAATCATTACAAGTGTTTAGACCACTTTTAAAAACTCACCTTTTTAAACAAGCTTTTTCATAACTCACTGATAAGGACGTTTTAGGTGCATTCATTAAATATTGTATATATTAGTTTAGCATATTTATGGTCATTCTTTTAGATTCACTTGTATTACTGAACTTATTTAAAGCATAGTTCTTAAGAACTGTTTTTTTATAATTGTATTAACAGTTTTTATGGTTATTTTTTTAGTCTTACTTGTATAAATTAATATATTTTAAGTAGTTTTTAGAATATGTTAATATATTTAATTTTGTTAATAGTTTCCTGACCTGTCTCAAGCTAAATGGTTGGTTTGATGAAAATGATGAGGAAATATTATCGCTACTGGATGATAGGCGTAGGGCACATGACGCATTGCTGTCAACACAGACAAGAAGTCGAAACCAGCTCTATGCACAAGTAAAATCCAAGCTACATAAAAAACTACGAGCGATGCAAAATGCCGGGTGGGACAAAAAAGCTGACGAACTGCAACAGCTAGCTGATGAAAATTCCTCAAAAGTTTTCACAGAGAAGCCAGAAATTGTGTCCAGATGGAGGGAATATTTCAGCGAGCTACTGAATCGCCCAACGACTGCTACAGAAGAAGCACTTGCTATGATAGAACAACACCCAACACAGGAATACATTGCAAATCCACCAACACTAGAGAAAATTGTGGCTGCCATCAAATCAACAAAGTCAGGAAAGACACCAGGACTGGATGGTTTACCTGCTGAAATATATAAATATGGAGGTGAAGCGCTTCATACTCAACTCCTGAAATTCTACCACACTTGTTGGACAGCAAAAGAATTACCACAGCAATTCAAAGACGCTTGGATAATCGCAATATACATAAAGAAGGGTGACTGTAGTGACTGTGGGAACTACCGGGGCATTTCACTGCTCTCAACTGCCGGAAAAATCCTAGCAAAAATCCTTCTGAAAAGACTACAAACAATGGCATAATTGATTCTCCCTTAAAGCCAGTGTGGGTTTCGCACCTCACGCTCCACAATTGACATGATATTCACCTTGCGGCAACTACAGGAAAAAGCTGTTGAACAACAACAAAGCCTCTACATGATTTTTATTGACTTGTCAAAGGCATTCGACACAGTGGACAGATCAACCCTGTGGATCTTACTTAGAAGATATGGATGCCCTGAGACCTTTGTCAAGCTAATTCAGGAATTTCACGATGGCATGGCTGGTTCAGTGTCTGTTGGTGGAACAATTACATATCCATTTGAAATCAGTCATGGATTAAAGCAATGATGCGTCTTGGCACCCACTTTGTTCACTCTCTTTCTTGGAGCAGTACAATCTGCAGCATCGGAACACTTGAGTATGGGCGTTTTCATCCGCACTAGAACTGAAGGACAGTTATTCAACTTGGCTAGACTGAGAGCAAACACAAAAACTCGTGAACTTTGCATTCGTGAACTGCTGTTTACAGATGATGCTGCTATTGTTGCGCACACACTAGAAGACATCAAAGAGATTTGTAAACACTTTGAACAAGCTGCAACCTTATTTGGACTTACAATTAGTACAAAGAAAACTGTAACACTCCACCAACCTCCACCTGGACAAACTTCAACCATTCCACACATTGAAATATATGGCACCCCACTAAAGTCAGTCAATAACTTCACATACTTGGGCAGCACGATTGCATCTGACAACACCATCGACATGGAAATTAACAACCGTATACGTGGTGCCTCAGGAGCCTTTGGAGGATTTTGGAAGCGAGTGTGGTCACAACATGGCATTGCAATCTCCACAAAGTGCAAGATGTGCAAGGCGGTTGTACTGCCAACACTACTGTACTCAGCTGAGACGTATACTCTCTACCGTCGCCACATCAGAAAACTTTCCCAAGTGCATCTCCGGCATCTACGACAAATCCTTCGGATATCATGGAAATAACACATTTCAAATATAGACGTGTTGAGACAGGCCAACATGTCAATATAGAAGCCATTCTGACTGCATCCCAACTCCGTTGGACTGGACATGTCACCCGAATGAGCAGCGATAGACTCCCAAAGGCGGTGTTCTATGGGGAATTATCCAGCGGGAAACGCCTTCGTGGTGGACAACGTTTGAGATACAAAGATGTGTTAAAAAGACATCTTAAAACAACACACATCCCTGTAAACACATGAGAACCTATTGCGCATGACAGACAAAAGTGGAGGCGGGCCATACATCAGGGACAAATCCATATAGAAGAAACGTTAACTCAAAAATATCAACATGAGCACAATCGTCGGCATGGCCTTCTAGGTGCTTCTATACATACCGTCTACTGCGATGACTGCGGCAGAGGTTTTGTGGCACAAATAGGCTTAAATTCTCACCGAAGAGCAAAGCACAAGAATACCCCCCTTCAATGATGTCATCATCGAAAACGATGGAGAGCAAAGAAGTATGCTTCACTATAGAAACTACAAGTATGGGCATACTATTTAGTTGTATATTTCACAGCAAAATTAATTTGATTCGCTCATTCCCTGCAGATGGACCATGCCCCATTGTAATTTTCTTGATGATTGGGTCACCACAACCACTTCATTGATTGGTCGAGCTATTTTGGAAATTCTCATACATTGAAGATACGGAGTTTCAGGCTTGTTAACATGTATGATGATGTAAATTATATCACCGTCTCAAGTTAAATGTTGTGTTTACATCATGGCTACAGTAGTGAGGTCACATTATGTACTTCACTACAGAACCTGGAAATAATGATAATCACAATATTATGTTGTATATACTTTATTACAGAACGTACATTCATTTTATAAGCTCACAGTTTGAATATGTACTTGCCTGTAAAACTTACATATGAAGATGTAATATTTGAGTGTACTTCGTTTAGGTCAAATATCCAGTAATTTAGTTAAAACTTCACTCGGAGTAACTTAGTAATGCTGATGTATCTTTCTCTGAAGCAACCTATGATATGTGAACCTTTTATCCTCTTATGTATTAAACAAACCATTAAAGAGCATAATGATTGCAAAATTTAGCAAGATAGCCATCCAAAGCCACAAAACCCAGGTGGCAAGTGGACAAGGAAGCCATTGGCTTATCAAGAGTCCAACAATGATTCATATATTTCTAACCTGCCCTTCTGAGATATGTGTCAATTTTATTTTTAAACATACTGTAAAGATGGTGGGTAAACATGATTTACAATTCTGATTGGAAAGATATAGGACATTGTTGATTATTGGGTATTGTGCTAGATTTGCAGTGTTAAACACCTGTTTGCATATGTATATAGCATTGAACAAACATGCATAAATGTTGTTGATCAATGTACATTAGTGTTGTTGTTGTTGTTGTTGTTGTTGTTGTTGTTGTTGTTGTTGTTGTTGTTGTTGTTGTTGGGGAATGCATATATCTGTCAGCAAGAAAAAACATATATTTCCATTATGGTAACTGAATCTGTTTATTTAAATAAGCCATTTTGTTGTTGTGCCTTTTTAAAGTTTCATGTGAAATATGTTGAACACTGTTGTAATCCTGACAGTAAACGTTTTCATAAGACCCAGATATTGTTACGTATTGTGTTTATTTAAAGTGCCTAAGACTCGGTTGCTAGTTTTAAATATGTTTAAAAAACTTAGCTAAATAAAATACCTTTACAGTATTTTTTAAGCTTTGACAATTTTTTCACTCCACATTGCCGCAGTTCGCCCATTTGTATCAATGAATACAGGCAATGGGGGATATGTGGAAGAATAGTGTTTGTGCAGTAAATGCAGTATTGCTGAATGTTTCCCAGAGAAGCTCAGTTGCTGTTGGAATGAACTGATCTGCCAGGGCGTGTATTGTGCTTTGAACATACCGCAACCGCAACATATAAGAATGCATCTTTACCCTTTTTACTTTTAATTAATAAAAAATGAGCATGTGATTTAGGTTTATATTTTTGTATTGGAATATGAGCAAATACTCTGTCGTAGGCAAGTAACTGTTTCATGGAGTGTGATCATGTTACAGTTCTACTGCCAGTTGTCTTGTTATGTGAACATGTCAAATACAACACTGGTATTCTTCTGTCGGTTTGCTACAGTTAATTTTGGCCTTGCCCTATAGTGGCCGAAACACTTTGTGAACTATCTGAAGCTTCCAACAGCATTTACACTGAAATAAACAATTAGAGATGTTTTATTTCTTGCATAAACAATGTATTTAATTTTTTTTTACATACGTTTAAGCACTCAGAAAAACCACATTAAATACTACTATGGTATGAAAGTAGATAATCTAGTAGACAATGTGTGGCCTGAAAGTGAAAAATTATTATATACTGTCTGGCAAGACAGAGGATAATATATTAAATACTATGTGGTAAGAAAGTGGATAATCTATTAGATACTATGTGGTATGAAAGTTAATAATTTATTAGATACTTTGTGTTATGGAACTGATTAATATATATTATATATATATATATATATATATATATATATATATATATATATATATATATATATATATATATATATATATATATATATATATAATATATTAATATATTATAATGATATGGAAGTTAGTAATATATTAGATATGTTGTGGTGTAAAAGTTAATAATATATTTTACTATTCTTGGTGAATAATCGATTAGATGCTAGTTGGTATGGAAACGAATAATCTGATAGATACGATGTGGTATGAAAATGAATGACATTAGCTTATATGTGGCATGGAAGTGAATGACATTATATGCTATGTCGTATGAAAGTGAATGACATTAGCTGATATGTGGTATGAAAGTGAATGACATTAGATATTATGTGGTATGAAAGTGAATGACATTATATACTATGTGGCATGAAAGTGAATGACATTAGATACCATGTGGTATAAAACTGAATAACATTATATACTATGAGGTATGAAAGTTAATGACATTAGCTGATATATGGTATATAAGTGAATGACATTAGATACTATGTGGTATGAAAGTGAATGACATTATATACTATGTGGCATGAAAGTGAATGACATTAGATACTATGTGGTATAAAACTGAATGACATTATATACTATGAGGTATGAAAGTGAATGACATTAGATACTTTGTTATGAAAGTGAATGACATTATATACTATGTGGTATGACAGTGGGCAGTTCAACATTGTTTCTCCATCTACAATGCCTGATATATCATACACGATACATATTGCAATAAAGAAAATACAGCCTGTGTACATTGGTCATCATCACATTTGAGTATCGACACTGTTGAAGTCATTGAAAGTTACATTGTCAATGCCTCCTTCCTCAGGAATCGGAGTCATGTTGTCTGGCTTTTTGGTCTGTCCGTCTGGTTGACCGGCAGTGTCTGACTGGCCTATGCTGAACGTTGGTGACACGGGCAAGCGGTGGCCCCATCTGCTCTTGCGAATCACTGCCATTCCAAAAGGCAGGTCATAAGAGCTGGCTTCACTTTCGTTCACATTCGTCGACTGTTGCAGGTTCTATCTCCACAACTTCAAGCCTCTCTCTTCCTCTGTACCTACAGAACACGTGGCACTGTAATATTCTTGTCTACAATACGCATACCATGGCACTAATATTCTTGACTACGACAAACAGTCCATGACACTGTGTATTATTTTTGATTACAACACACAATGACATTGTAATGTTGGTTATGATACACAAAATTACCCTAATATTTTTCATTACAAAACCCCCATGACACTGTAATATTCTTTATTACACACACCCCCATGACACTAATATGTTTTATTAGATAAACCCCTATGACACTGTAATATTCTTTATTACACACCCCACCATGACACTATAATATTATTGATTCCAACACCCCCATGCCATTGTAATATTCTTTATTACATACACACCCCACGACACTGTAATCTTCTTGATTACATACGCCCATGACACTTTACTATTATTGATTACACCCCATTACACTGTAATATTAGTGATTACACACACCACATGACACTGTAATATTCTTGATAACACCCCCATGACACTGTAATATTCATAATTACACACATCCATGACACTGTAATATTCTTGATTACAACACCCCCCCCCCCCATGACACTGTAATATTCTTGATTACAACACCCCCCCCCATGACACTGTAATATTCTTGATTACGACACACACCTCATGATACTGTAATATTCCTGATTACACACCCCATGGCACTGTAATAGTCTTGATTACACACACGCCATGCACTGTAATATTCTTGATTACAACACACACCCCATGACCCTGTAATATACTTGATTACAAACATACACACCATGAAACTGTAATATTCTTGATTACATACACAGCCCATGACACTAATATTCTTGTTTACACACCCCCCACATTGACACTGTAATATTCTTAATTACACACACACCCCATGACACTAATATTCTTGATTACAACGCATACGACCAAGGGTCGATCATATGTCCTGAGGTAACTCAGGAGCCTGATACGTGATCGGCATATCTTAGGGTAATGAAGACAGGAAGGTCCGGTTTGAAGTGAGGCTTGGTTCGTCTCCTCTTCTGCAGCGCCGTGTACAGTCGGCGGCCTGGTGCTCCCAGGTTGTGATAATAATGCAGCATGTGTAGGTAGGTCTTCAGTCTTTGAATCGTTTTCTCTGGCCGCCATGTATTCTCTGGTCATGCCTCAACTGGGAAGAGAGGCAGGAGTCGGATATTCTAACACAGTCCAGAAGAGTTGGTTTTGCATAATGATTACATCAATGCATGTTGTCTTTGTCAATGAGGCCGCATGTGTTGGTGTGGCGGTCTTTCCACTAGATGCAAAACATCTTCTGAAGGCAGCTTTTGTGAAATATCTCCAGAGTCTTTCGATGGCAACGATAAGTGGCCCAGGCCTGACTTTCGTATAGTATTGTAATGACGGAAACGCGTCCGTAAACCATGCCAATGGTCTCCTTACTGAGGTTGTGGTCATCAAAGACTCGGTGGCGCAGCTTCTTAAAGAAAGTGTTGGCACTATATATTCGGTGCTGGATTTCTTCTTCGATTGTTGCCTTTTGGGACAGGTAACTTCATAGATATGGGAAGTACTCAACAACTGCAAGGGTTCCTCTGTAGATTATGATTTCTCGAGGTCTTGCTCTGTTGTCGCTGGTAGCTTGGTGGATGAACGTGGTCTTCCAGATGTTGATGGAAAGTCATCTGCAGAGTGAGCAAGTATGACGTCGAATATCGGAGGTTGATGACGACTGTCTTCGTCACTTTCGTCTTCACCTTGATATGACTCAGGTTGAATAAGCTCCAGTCAAGCCGGTATTCAAGCTCGTCGCCAGTAGGAAATCAATGTCGAACAATAAAAGGATGGAAAGTAGGCAGACGGTAAAAAGGGTCGGCGCGATAACGCATCCCTGTTTGACGTCTGTTCGAATTGTGAAAGGCTCCATTTCAGTCCCATTGTAGATTATTAGGAAAATTATCAAATATTAATATTTAAGGCGGAACATTTTGGAATATGATATCTACGTGTGTTTCTATTTAGGTATATGTATATGTATATATATATATATATATATATATATATATATATATATATATATATATATATATATATGTAAATATATATGGGTACTCTATATACGCATACAGTAATCCGGATACGCATAATCGTTAATCCGGACACCTTGGTGTCCAGTGTGTGTGTCCGGATTAACGAGTTGTCCGGATAAATTAATCATGCAATTAATGGGGTATTTTAGCACTTGTAAATTCCGTTCCAGTGAAATTGTGTCCTGATGCCGAGGTTTCCGGATTGTTGGCGTCCGGATTAAAGAGGTTCCATTGTACAGTATATGTATGGATGTTTTGTGGAATGTATGCACATTTATTGTGTGCTTCCTAATTGAGAATGATATCCCCTACCTGGTATGGTATTGTCAAGGAAGAAAGCAGTGACTCCACCAACCAACATGCCGGTGCTACAGAAGACTAGTAGAACATCGTCTAGTGTTTGGACACCTACAATGTAAACAGAACATCGTCTAGTGTATGGACACTTACAATGTAAACAGAATATCGTCTTGTGTATGGACACATGCAATGTGAACATAACATCGTCTAGTGTTTGGACACCTACAATGTAAACAGAATATCGTCTTGTGTATGGACATATGCAATGTGAACATAACATCGTCTAGTGTATGGACACCTACAATGTAAACAAAACATAGTCTAGTGTTTGGACACCTACAATGTAAACAGAACATAGTCTAGTGTATGGACACCTACAATGTAAACAGAACATAGTCTAGTGTATGGACACGTACAATGTAAACAGAACATCGTCTAGTGTATGGACAACTACAATGCGACTAGAACATCGTCTAGTGTTTGGACACCTACAATGTAAACAGAACATAGTCTAGTGTATGGACAACTACAATGTGAACAGAACATCGTCTAGTGTATGGACGCCAACAATGTGAATAGAACATAATCTAGTGTGTGGACGCCAACAATGTGAACAGTATTGCGATACACATATAACACACGCAAACATGCTTTAGTTATTGTGTTGAAAGTTGTAACTACGTCAAAAGGAAACATTGGAAACGGTTTCTTTTGTAATGTAGTCAAGATATCAGTTCGCTTACTTTATGTCAAAATCTAACGTTGGAGATGTTACTAGTTTAATTTTGTTCCTAAACATTGTGTTTTCAGTAAACATTTGCAGCTGTGTAACGCGGCGCAAAAACTGTGCATCGCTACGTATCGCGATACGTATAGTATCGTGACACAAATATCGTATTGTACCTTAGCTTAGTGTATCGTTGCAGCCCTCATGATGAGGGTCATACCCAGGTAGACTAGGTGGGTGCGTGCACGTACCTGTATTAATGGCTGTGCGGTTCTGGGCCACCCACCCTGGCAATGACAGCCCGAGAAACAGAGAGAAACCGGCTATAAATAGATTTCTTGGAATACGTAAGTCAACCATCTGAAGGTTCAATATTCCAACCGCTGTTATCATTCCTGCAACAACAAGCACGACACACCATGTGCCATTTTAGGAGAAAGAGAGAGAGAGTGTGGGTGTGTGTGTGCGTGCGTGCGTGCGTGTGCGTGTGCGTGTGCGTGTGCGTGTGCGTGTGCGTGTGCGTGTGCGTGTGCGTGTGCGTGTGCGTGTGCGTGTGCGTGTGCGTGTGTGTGTGTGCGTGCATGCGTGCAATTCAACACACAAAATAACTCATGTATTTTATTGCGATATAAAGCCTCGTATGTATCGACATTGGTTGTTAGGAAATGGGAATGCATGCATGTCTTCCGTCGCTGGAACTGTCTGATGCACCAGCTGTAGCCTCTCTTGACGCCTTCAAATGCAAACAGGGAGGCTGGTCAAAGAGCTTGTAATCGTGTCCATAAGAGCATATGTGTTAACACTAGTTAATTTGTTTTTGTCTTTAACAGATGATGCTTTTTACGATCGAGAACAATTATAAACCAGATTGCATAATATTCACACTCGATTACGCGTTCCCATCGAGTATGCAACCACATCTGTGGGATATTACTTATAAATAGGATTCTCCACAAAACTACTGAGAACGAGAGGAGAAAGAAGAATAAATGTCACTAACCGAACATAACCATGAAGACTCCCCCAATCACCGGATCTGGGATGGTTGCGAAGAATCCGCTAATTTTACCGACCGTCCCAAAGATAATGAGGAGGATCCCTGTGGATTCAAACACTCGTCTACTGGCAACCTGCAAACATATGCAACTAAACATAGATTATAATGTGTCAGTCTGCAAACAGACGTAACAACACGTAGATTATCGTCTGCCAGTCTGCAAACAGACATAACAACAAGTAGACTATCGTCTGTCGGTCTGCAAACAAACGTAACAACACGTAGATTGTGGTATGTCACTCTGCAAACAGACGTAACAACACGTAGATTATCGTATGTCAGTTTGCACACAGACGTAACAACACATAGGTTATCGTCTGCCACTTTGCAAACAGGCGTACCAACAAGTAAATTATCGTGTGCCAGTCTGTACACAAACGTAAAAACACGTAGACTATCGTCTGACAGTTTGCACATAGACGTAGCAACACATACACTATTGGCTGTCAGTCTGCACACAGACACGTTGACTATTGTCTGTTAGTTTGCAAACAGACAGTAACAACACGTAGATTATCGTCTGACAGTGTACAAACAGACGAATCAACACGTAGATTGTTGTTTGCCAGTCTGCACACAAACATCACAAGAAACACGTAGATTATCGTCTTTCAGTCTGCAAACAGGCAACAACAAATAAAATAGCTTTGAATTTGTTAAAATCAGTTAGGCGTGTGCAGTAAATATACAATATGACATGTGTGGATTAAGCAAGAGGTTCGCCTTTCGCGAACACTTAATGGGGCGTTTGTGGATATATATATATATATATATATATATATATATATATATATATATATATATATATATATATATATATATATATATATGTATATATGTATATATATATATATATATATATATATATATATATATATATATATATATGTATATATATATATATATATATATATATATATATATATATATATATATGTATATGTACATGTGTATATATATATATATATTTATATATATATATATATATATATATATATATATATATATATATATATATATATATATATGTAGATATATGCGACTTGGATAATAGAGGTTATCCCTCCCCCTAAGTTATAGTCCGAGACGGCAGGCGGAGCGCACAGATCATCGGACATGGCCGAGGACGATCGGTTGTGGAGTAGATCCACAAACGCCCCATTAAGTGGTCGCGAAAGGCGAACCTCTTCCTTAATCCACACATGTTCTATTGTATATTTACAAAGCCTGGATTCACAATGTAGATGAGACAACAATTAATATAATTACGAATACACTTATAATCTGGGCGCATATAATATATATATATTCTGAGTGTATTCGTAATTATATTAATTGTTGTCTCATCCGGAGATTTGGCTTGCTAACTCATAAAATAAGAGTAAACTTTTATAAGTTTATACCATGCATTCAAATCAATTTTAAACTTTGATTATATTGACACAACTGTCGTACTGAAAAGCTAAATCATAGAAAATAATGCTATAGTGTAGAATCTCTAGTGTGATTGGCTGCTGGCGCTTCACGATAAGGCCTGCACAAAATGGAGTCTGCAACAGTCACATCTCTTCCGAGCCAGAGTCTCTTCTCGGCGAGTTCTCGAAGGCGAGCGAGGATCGGATAAGCGAGACTGAGGGCGGGACAAACGATATATGTATTACTGCAAAGGAACTTACGTTGGTTATCCCGATGATGGCGATGTTTTCCGAGTAGATGGCTGTGCCCGTGCCGGTCCCCCACAGTCCGGCCAGCACACAGCCCACGCCTTGGGCCAGAATTCCTGACGACAGCAATAATTTACACCCTTAGTAAGTCTTACTAACCCGATCCGGCTAATTCATTTTCATGTGGCTGCAATAAGCCTGAATACGAACTTAGTTTAGATGTTTTCTAGGTATTTATCGCCCGAAAGTCGTAATGTCGACACATATGCCGTTAGCATGAATACTGTTAGCATGTATTTGTTCCTATAATGATTAATTGAGCAGAATTTTAACCTGTATTAAATGTTAAAAGATATGTTTCAACAAACTGGGTTTCCATTCAAAGACCAAACCGGAGATTCGTAGGTAACAAAGCAGTTCACCATCTATTAGCGGGTCTAGAAGAGACCTACGTACCTCGGTTTATGGCGTGTACCGGTGGTGGTGGCATTTCCGCCATCTTGGCGGCGGCGTAAAAGCTTCCAATCGCCTCTATCATAGCAGCGAACACCGCAGCCAACATGCCGCACACGGCCGCCGCGCTGACCGTCGGCAACCCCCACTGAACTACAACGTGACGACATTCTGATAAAATGATCTACAACGTGACGACGTCTGATACACCAACATAAAACGTGACGACGTTTGACATACTGATCTACAACGTGACGACGCCTGATACACCGACAAAGAACGTGGCAATGTCTGATTTACTGACCTACAAAGTGACGACGTCTGATACACTGACATACAACGTGATGACGTCTGATTCACTGACATACAATGTGATGACATCTGATACACTGACCTACAACGTGACGACGGCTGATACATTGATCTAAAACGTGATGACGTCTGATACACTGACCTACAACGTGATGACATCTGATATACTGGCCTACAACGTGATGACATCTGATATACTGGCCTACAACGGGATGACGTCTGATACACTGATGCACACGCCTTCCATGAGTGTGCGTGTGCGTGCACGCGCGCGTGCGTGGTGCTTATACGTTCGATTATCAAAACCTGGATTAGTCCAGCGTAGTAAATAGAGCCTATATACTTTATTTCAGCAACGAACCAACGGGCAATGCTGAGACTAACACTGATGTACAAAGTCTACTCACAAGGGTAGGGAAACCGAAACCAGCTGGCCTTGGTGAGACGGTCCATCTTGACGTCTGTGCGTGCCAAGTGCCCCCAGGCGGCGGGGTCGGCAGGGAACACGTCGTACACCGTCAGCAAGGCACACACTCCCCACGCTATGGCGATCGCCAGCACCACCTGCAAAGATGGAAAACATTGCTACCGGTGAATATCGGTTTTACTAGGAGGTAGTTGGCTAAAATATCGAATCGTGAATTACGCTGCTTTAGTCGACGATTATTGACGTTAGGGCGATAAATAAATAACATTATTCAATACTATTAAAAAAACATGTTTATTTTTATTATTACAGTGACACAAGTGACACAAGTGACACAAGTGACACAAGTGACACAAGTGACACAAGTGACCATGCTGAAGTGTTTTGCCAACTATCGTTATTATTGATAGTTCAGTGTCCTATTGACGATAACTATCGATAGTTTCATTTACTGTCAGTAGTGTTGCATCGTCACATCGACTATTGCGATGTATCAATAGTTCGATGTATTTTTCCACCCGTTACTACCAGTTGTCCAGAACAGAACATTTGTATTACCGTTTCCACAACCCCAGGCAATACGTAATGAAGAGGAGCATATTTATTTATCCAGAGATAATCGAACGCAGAGAAACATGTTTTTCTTATGGCACAGAAAATGTAGGAAATAAAAGCACCAACACCATATGTTGGAAAATGTATTGCTACACTCCATGAGGAAACGGAAGACGAACATATATAGACATTGATGAGGAAACAGAACAAAACATAACGAAGAATCAGTGATAACTAAGATCGTACTAGAAGTATCGGTCATACTAAAATCGAATTAAACCTGGCGCGTGTCCACGTCACTTGGACGCAGCAGGGGACGGAAACGGATAAGAATGAGGGACGTTGTGAGGAGGGATATGGAGATGTCAAGGAGGACGCAATGGGTAGGACATCGTGGCCGAGGACGACCCGAGCGGCCACTCCTAATAGGATATACATGGTCGAAATAAGATGACGGGTAACCGAGACACTCACGGCATACAAGTGGAAGACACGGTACGTCTTCATTCTGAATCCCTTCTCCGACGAGTAGGACATACAGGGAAGACCCGTGCCTCGCAGGTACTGGGAGAAAATGACGACGAGCGCGATTGTCCTGCCGACCAATCAAACACCATAGTGAGACCACGTGACATGAACCAATGACCTTTTGGTCAATTGCACTGAGGCATTGTTACAAGGGTAATATTTGCTGTATTCAAAACAAAAACTAAATATGTATGCAGGCTGATTCCGACCTGGTGATAGTATCGCTATGATAGTGTGTGCGGTCCATCGAATGTCTGTGTATTTTATTTTGCCTTGCCCAATGTTTACAACATACAACTGATCAGTTCAAAAAGTAAACATCACTGATGATTAACAAGATTTTAACAAGATATTTCCAAAGCAACACATTCCAAATGGCAACTGAACAAGGAATCCATTGGCATATCGAGAATGTTATTGTTCATGTTGCGTAGCCCGCCCGTAAACAGATATCTGTAAATTTTGTTTTTAAACTAATGGAATTTACACAATCAGAACTTGCGTACAATGAATATCACTTCAGGATGGGTACTTACATGACTGCAATCCACCAGTGTTTTGCACAGAATGAAGCCGCGATTGGCGCAAGAGGCAGTCCAACGAGACTGATGGTTGGTGCTATGGTCAAAGGTCCAATGTACCGCAGCAGGAAGCCCATGCCTGCAATGAGACCTATTATCACCTCGGCGAGGGACGCCACAATAATGGCTCCCTGAATCTGTTGGCCGCACATTCAATATTTCGTTTCATTATTATCAAATACATGTTTGTGTTACAGACGTGAAGTGTAGAATGGGTGCTTGGGTTATGTAACTTTTGTAAACACGACCAATATATCAATCACTCAATTAATCAAAATGTAGTAAAACACCATATTCTACATGAACAAATAAAGGTATTATTAGTAATAATGAGTTGGAAATGGGGTAAACAAAAGTCCAATACTTATCATCTAATATATTGAAAATTATTGACAATACACATGCAATGATCATATCAGCAAATAAAGATATACGTCTTTCATTGTGTCTTCTTTAACACGTGATGTTGGACAATACAGACAAAATGGCATATCAAGTTAAATATCCGCCCCACCTTTCCAGTTGTTACCGCTTGCTTTAATTCTGTCAACGCCACTGTCTCCAGACCACACAGGCATACCAGTGTAACACATGCTCTCAGCCTTTTCGAAATTTTTATTTCCGATATGTGTTCCTATACCTATCTCCAAGCATTCTCTCCAGCTTGTATACGACGTAGCACCTCTACCTCTGAATGTCTATCCTCCAAGGTACACAAAGCCACCCACTTGCTTGATCTCCTCACCATCCAACATGATGTTCAACTCCTCTGTCTGATGTCCAACCCACATCACTTCTGTCTTGTCCAGGCTCATTATCAGTCCGTGATTATGTTTCTGCTGATTATTTCCATTACCATGATAAACGGTAAAGAGCTAAGGGCACTTCCTTGCCTCAAACCGATATTAACTGAAAACTCTTCCGACAACCCAGATCCAACCACAACTTTTCCTTTTGTTCTCTCATACATTGCTTCCACCATCCTGGCTTCTGCTTCTGTACTCCCATCCATCTCATTGTTGCCATCGCCATCTCTCTAGGGACTGTGTCATAGACCTTCTCAAGGTCCACAAATCCCATTTCATTCTCCCTTGCATCTCCAACCTCTTCTCTACCAGCTGCCTTAATGCAAACATCCCTTCTGTCACCCCTCTGCCCTTGCTGAATCCCTGTTGTTCTTGCTCTACTTTCGTTCGGATCCTCCCACCCAGGAGCTTCTCTAACAGCTTCAAAGTGTGACTTAGAAGTGTGATGCCTCGGTATTTCCCTGGGTCTTGCACATCTCCCTTCCTCTTCCATATTGGGACAATTAGCCCTGTCCGCAACTCCTCTGGTACTTTACCTTGCCTCATTCTGCAGCCTCTTTGTCCAGCTCATTCCACTCTCCCCTGCTGTCATTACTATCTCCACACACATTTCGTCGATACCAGGTGCCCTTACCTTCTTCATCCGTTTCATCCTGTGTGCATCTATGTATCCGTAATATCAGTTAACTCCACTTTCCCCTCTACATACGATGGTAATTCCAAATCGTTGTTATTTCTTTCCTGGTTCAGTAGCTCGTAGAAGTAGCTGTCCCAGATCTTTAGCACTGCACCTTGTTTTTTCATTTACTAACTTCCCATTTCCATCCTTGATCACCGTCCCACCCTTCACATCCTTACAATTATCACCCCTGTTTCGGGCCATTTTGTATATCATCTTCTTTCAACCTCATCTAGCTTGCTACATGCGTCTGCTTCCATATCTCTCCTCGCCTTATCAACAGCTCTCTTTGCCGCTTTCTTCTTCTGCCCGTATATGTCTTTCTCTATTTCTTTCCAGGCTTCCTTCTATTCGCGTACTGCCTCTGCAACTTCGCTTGTCCACCATCCTTTGTTACTACTCCTTGACACTCCGCCCTTTCCCGATATTCTTCCACATTGACTCTCTGCAGCTTCCACAAACGCTTCTTTATATTTTTTTCATTCTTCCTCCAGAACACCAATTTCTTCACTGAGCTATATTCCATAGCTGCTGCTTCCGGACTATCACTAGATCTATTTCTGTCATGTGCTGTCCACTCCTGTACGTGATCTTGTGGCTCTCTCGCTTCTGTGAGAAAGAGCTAGCCAATGCTAATCCCATTTTTTCGCCACCAGCTCGACCAGAGCTCGACCCTCTCTATTCCTCGCTCCCAATCCATATCTGCCAACGCTATCCTATTCATTTGGTTCCACTAATCCAAAGTGTGCATTGAAGTCTCCCGCAATACACAACATCACCTCCGGCGCTACCAACCCCATCATCCTCTCCAAAGCATCCCTGAACTCCTCTTTCTATTAAATAATAGTACAAATATTGTTGAATGAGAGGTAAAAAGGTACGTTCTTGTATGGCGCGGTATCCAGTCCGTAGGACCGCTCAAAGCGCTTTACACTTCACCCCCTGTCAGACCTGTTCATTCCAAGGCCATCTCAAGAAGAGGGCTACCTGGGTCATATTTGGAACATTTTTGCCACTCAGCAGCGCTGCCCTGGCTGACCTGCTGTTGCGGTTTTATGTCATCGTTTTCCTTCTCCTAGATCACCTGCCTACCAAGGCTAATGAGCTTGATCTACCCAGCACTATTGCCCATAGTTGGGGGTTGGAATGGTGCAGCACCGGGACGTGTTCACACGCTGGTGGGCCCTGCACACTGCACCTTTAATGCTCCAACCTGCTCCGAGATCCCCAGCACATTCGCCTGGGCTGCAAGGTGCCCAGTATCCGCAGTGTAGCACGAGGAGGTTGTGCTAGAGTCTTGTCTATGGAGAGGCTATGTACCAGCAGGGGAGACGCACTCGGCTCCCTTTTCATTACAAGGAGTTATCTGGCGGCTGTATCTGAAAGCGAGAGTATGAAGCACACATTACATATTACACACTATACCACAGCACTAGGCACATCACACAGACCTTTGTAAACACACCACACCAGTGTAAACATTATGAATTACTAATGGATAATATTGACTTAGGCCACAAGTGTAAATATACAGTACCTCTCGCATTCGACTTTGCCAAATCTCGGTAGTATCACTTGCTGCATATGGAGAGCCTTTCTGGAAAGGGACTGTGATGTTGGTGCCGCTTCCAACTAAACAAAGCCACCGATCATAGTAACAAGCATATTAGGACATGTAAAATATTGAACATATATTATGCTTTTGAGCTACTTTCTTAAGTTGTCGGTTCTCACGCTTTGAGTGAGCTAAATTAATATGTAATTTCTGCTACTTCTTGCGACGAGTAGATTTAGACGTTTGTCTCACACCTATATTTTAATTTATGTTATTTATACTAATGTTTTCCAAATACGAGTTCAAAACCCGAAGTCACTCGCACCTACAAAACCCACGATGAATTAGTTTATTCGAACCAGATAGTTTACTTGAGCCAGGTCGTTGCCTCAATATACACAACACTATTTAGGGAATAACACAACATGTGCTGGTGTCAGGACTATGCTACCAGCCAGATAACATCACAATTGATCGCGCGGGCACGAGTGGATGTTATCTCGCTGGTAACGCTCGATTAACTTCAACAAACAGTGTGTTATTCTCGTTATATAAGGGCCAATTAATATTTGAAAGAAAGTTTTCACGTAAATAAACATGCAGCTGGGGACGGGTTCACGAAGCGTTCCTACCGTACGAAGGATGTTTGACGAAGATTGTGTAACACGCAAACCGTTCTCGATTGCGTTCGAAATTATTTAAACTTCAGTTTGATTCTCAGAAGGAGTCAGTCGTGTGTTATGTGACAGGATTTCTCACGGTAAAGTACACTACACCAATCAGATAGTTGTATTGCCGTGCATTACTTTCCACGGATCACGCATGGCTGCCCCGTTGTGAGAATCCATATTTTAAGCATGCGTTTGTGAACGTCCAGTCCAGTTCGCAACGCTGCGGACAAATGTACGTAATACCTACAAAGGGTGATTCGATTGTTCTTAGAAAGGGTAATAGTGGGATGAATTTCAAATAGTCTTACTCGTCCTTCCTGGGGTCGTAGACGGACCCCTCAAAGTTTGGCGCCAGATATGTAAAGCGTCTATGAGGAGTATCATAATATACATACATACGTACATAGAAAGAAATACTTTTATACGTGAAAACGTTGGGACGAATAGACTCGTGCACACGTGCATCCGTATATACGCACAATAACTATAAAATTCGCACATATGCACACAAACACACACACACACACACACATATATACACATAAAAACACGCATACATACATACATACACACACACATACATACATACATGCATACATACATACATACATACATACATACATACATACACATACACATACACATACACATACACATACACATACACATACACATACACATACACATACACATACACATACACATACACATACACATACACATACACATACACATACACATACACATACACATACACATACACATACACATACACATACACACACACACACACACACACACACACACACACACACACACACACATATATATATATATATATATATATATACACACATAAAAACACGCATACATACATACATACATACATACACACATACATACATACATACACATACACATACACATACACATACACATACACATACACATACACATACACACATACAATAAAATACTCCACTAGTTGCTTCACACGGGGAACAATGATAAGTCCATCGTCGTCCCAACTTTTAGTTAAATTTTAAAACAAACACGAATCTATTATTACAGACAACAAGTTCATCTGACACGAGTCTATTCTACCACGTATGGTGCTGACGCGGTGCTACAATTACACATTATATAGTGTTGTGATTCAACTGAATTCGAGTTTAGGACATATGACAACACCGCTTGATCTCACGTCAAGTTGATCGGCCATTTCAAACGCCTCTTCAATATTCCTCATTTGTAACCATGACAGTTAGAGTAACTTTAATGTTATTGCTTTGCATTTCGGGCAAATCAGGGGTTCATATTAGATTTCCGAAATTCACCCCGCTATTGCCCTACCTACGAAAAATTTAATGTTGCAGTCATTACGTACAATTGTTGGCAACGCTAATTATGAACAATTACGTAAAATTGTTGACAATATATGTATATTTATGTGATAACGTTTTTTTTAATATTGTTATCTTGACAGTCATTTAAGAATTACCAAGTTTTCCCGTCCGGAGGATCGGTAATTTTGTTAGTTATTTCAAAGCCGCATGATCTAAAGCGGCGGTGTTCTCAACATTATATATATATATATATATATATATATATATATATATATATATATATATATATATATATATATATATAACTTATCATAAATGCCGTTACACAGATTAACCTTCCATACATTAACAAATATGTCATGGTATTTCATCTACTCACCATCCTCTGATGGACAAACCCATTGTGGCAGCGATAGAATGGCAAACGCGGGTGTCATGAATGCGAATGATCCGCCCTGAACAACAGGTAACCTGACAGACGAAAAATATGAATACTGAACGTTCTTCGTGTCAAAAACATGATCTACTCTCAAAATGTCTCGCCGTTTTCCAGGTATTATTTCGCTCTACGATGCATAAATTCGTGTATCAGATTCTACTTACCGGCGGATGTGATTCTAGCGTTGGTAACAATTGTATATAACTACCTACTACTATTTTTCTGAGCTACGTAAAACGCGTCAAACGGCCATATTCGTAATATCTCCACTGCGGGGGAATTTTGAAAATATTTTATTGTACGAACCATCCTCATGGGCCCCGGGCACCATGGACCCCCGGGCACCATGGACCCCCGGGCACCATGGACCCCGGCACCATGGACTCCCGGCACCATGGGCCGGAATGGAGATGTGAAGGACCATACACACATACATACAGTCACAAACTACTTAATAGCAGAGCATGGTATAGTATAGCATATAATAGTATAATATAGTCGGGCGGGATGCACAGGGCCGGGGCGAGGATGAGAGGCACAGAGATAGTGCTGCCGAACATCGAGATGTAATGCTGCAAAAACACATACACATAGATACGTACATACGTACATACATTCATACGTACACAAGTATACTTGCATACATGCGTACTCTGCAGTCCTGGCGGCAACTCGACATTGCCCGCGAACATGAGAACGTAATTATGGTAATATAGCGTCTTCGTTGATGCAATTGTAAATACATGTTTCGATATAATCACTACTTTGTATGCTACTTGGGTGTTTTGGCATACACAGTTGGCTAGGTACGTGTTCCGCTCCCAACACAACCCGCCCAACCATGCTGTGATAATTTAGTTTACTTTCAAACACCGAACGGAAGCATGCTGGGTTTATTTAGTTTCGCTAATGTAGAATAAAGCTACCGCGTACACTGCCTTCACGCTACGTTATATCACTTGCGTGAAATAGAACGCTATTTGTGCGAAGCCTTGTAATTAATATGAAGTTGACAAGGTGAAACTAATTTACACGTACGTTAAGAAAGATGTAACCCTAATTTATTATATAGCAAGTGACGTGTTTGTGAAGCACTGCAAAGAGAACGATTTGAATATTGATAAATAACTAGTTGCAAATTTTATCACTCGCATCAGCAAGATTCACAGCATTAATGATTTTATATTTATCCACTGTTTAAACTCAAAGCTTTGACTTGGTTTCCCAGGATTACTGACCACTAAACCACTTTTGAAGTGACCGTTTTTATATTTTTTAGAGTCCAAAATTTGATGTAAGAAACAACGCCCCTGCCACCAACTTGGATGATGCCATAATGTGGACATATAATTTACTAATGTAAAGTGCCTAAAACTGCCGGTGAGGCGCCTGCAGACGTGTCTGTTTTGATATGACTAGTCGTAATAACGTAACAGTTTTCAGTGCCGAATTAATTAGACACCTACTCACAAAGGAGTGAATACGAATGAGCCTATACGTGTACATAAATCATGCAACACAGTGTCAACCAGTTTATCTGTACGTAAGCAGTTTCTTACCTGGAATGCGAACGTGACGTTGAGATACCAGGGTGGGACGTCTTCTATGCCGTACAACATGACGTGTGGGGACGAATGCGGGCTATCGCTCGCTGTCGAAGGCATTTCGTGGCTCTCGGACTCTTGGAAATCAATCGTTGCATCTCCGTTACATGATGACATGTCTCCGTTACAGGCCGATGAAACGTCTCCGTTACACGACGACACAACGGAGCCAATCCGTTGACGACTTTCCATGGTTGTTCTCTTACACTCGTCTACTGGAAGAACAAACTTGACAAAATATGTGTTGCACTACGAATTAAAATTCAATCAATGCTTGGGCGATTGAATATAAACATTATCACATTTCAGTCCTTACATCGTACACATTGGCTGTTGTTTAATCAAGGACATTTACTGAAGCGTAAGTTAGACTGTCAACGTGGCAGTCACATAAAGACGGAGACATATAGACGATCGACCGGAAACCATTATTCCCATTATGGCCAAAAAGAACTTGTTAACTACACTCTGTCAACACCACTGCAGGAGCAACACCTGTTTACAAGAGTATATGGGAACTACACTGTGTCAACACCACTGCAGGAGCAGCACCTGGTTACAAGAGTATATGGGAACAACATTGTGTCAACGCCACTGCAGGAGTAGCATTTTTTTTTTTTAAATCCCAAATGTGTGGAGTGTGGAGTTCTCACCCTTGAGCATCTTAAAAAAAAAAATCCAAAATGGCCACCAAAATCAACTTTTTATCATATCTTCGCAAACAGACAAGATACAGACATGACTGAAATGTTATTTTATATGTTTCCACACATGAGGAATTCGATTCCACCATAATTTATATGAAAAAAATAATTATGCTATAATGGTTGCTGACTATGCGAAAAAAAATATATATTTCATGTTCCGCGAACAAAAAAAATAAGAACATGACAAAATGAATTTTCTAATGTTATCATATGAGGAGAATTACATACCTTTCTAAACATCAGTCCTCTTCATCTTCACCTACTTGCCGGTCTTGCTTCTGTTTACTTTAGAAAACCACATTTGTTGGCGTGCTTCCGTCATCGAATGACATCTTTGCTGACCATAGCCGGCCAACATGAAGTATGTGGCCTGGCCCACTACTTCAGAAAACGGTGGTCTGACTGTGTTTCCTAGTAAGTTGAGAGAACATTTGCTATGTCTCAGAACTTTCAGAGCTGCAACCTTGCCAACGCCAAAGTATGATGCCACATTATCACAACCTGTGAGACCGTGAGCAGCTAGTAGATCTAGGACGATGGAACTGTGCTCTTCCGCAACTGCGTTGATATCTAGGACACTTCGTCCTTGAATTGGCGAAACCATTAGAACTTTGCAGGATATACTGCCCTAGTGACAGAAATACAACAAAAGAACAAAGATGTCGGTGTCATCTGCAACGACCAGGACGGTACCATCCTCTACACGTGAAACTTGTTGCACAATCAGAGTGTCTCCCTCCTCCTGCGTTGTAGCCATGTCTTGTCGTTTGCTTACACAACCATTTGTGATTTCTACAGGAACCGGGTCTCTGCTAGTGACGACTAGTTTATGCTGTTAAAAGTCAGCCTTGTGCGAAACCAAATCCTCGACGATGAGAGCCATCAATTGATCTTTGTTTGTGGTGACGGTTAGGACGACTTTTGTGGTGGCAGGCGAGCTGTGCAACGTAATGTGTAGACCGTGCTTGCCCCTTTGTCCCTGCCGCGTCGGGTTGCCTCCTTAGTACTGCCCTCAATGTATCTGCCAG
>OY759261.1:22257514-22507514 GCA_963662155.1 Lamellibrachia columna | reverse complement strand
TCCGCTGTCCTTTGAAATATTATTGTATTCTTGCCTAACGATGCCTCCCTGAATTAATTAGTACTTTATAATGCTGATAATTTTCCAGATTGAAAAACATCGATGTAACATCAATGTAACACAGTGTGTGTATAGGACATTATATAATAATGTCACTGCTATTTATATCTGCCTGCTGTGTAATATTATGCAATCATTGTATGTGGTTGTTTTTTCACAGAACCTGTCGAGCCACTAAGTCTGGCTCCCTTTTGGCCTCGTCCTTTGTGAGATCCAAGATACGTGCAACGTGATATTTGCAGTGTATTATAAAGCGATCGATGCCCTTTTGACACCAATACAATTCAGCGGGAGTAGACTGGTTACAACCGGATATTTGTCACCAGTCCTACATTATGTCACTCGAATCCCTGTCACCCGTTAGTCCTTGTCCCGTCCGTTAGACGTCGCCTCCCATATCCGTAGCACTCCGCCCGTTGCCCATTTTTTCCCAACCATTTTACGACCGTATATTATGTTGTAAGGCTCTGCAACGCGCCGTCGTTCACCGCACCGGCTCGACCTCAGTCGTCCAACTGACTGTGTTACATCGACACATTCACGCGCGGAGCGAGCATTCCAAGACCAGGGTCAACTAGTTACAGTTGCTTCTCGTTATCTCGATGCAAGGAACAACCGCTTAAAAGGAACAACTTTGAAACCGTTCTGGCCTGCATTGTTTTGTGTATCCATGGATATAAGGAACATAGCACACATAGGGAACAGTCCCAACGTGTTCCTGAAAGGGATAGGCAAATGTATTTAAAAAACGAAACGATCCCATCATATATAATTTTTACTATTTTTGACTATGAAATGATGATTAGTGACTTGGGAAGAATTTATATGTGCACTGAAATCGTTTAAGTCAATACAGTTGCTTCGAAGAGCTTGTCATCCTTTATAATTCCCTACGTGTTGCGTGACTTGGGGTTAACGATATGCGAGCTGATCAGTGCTGTACTTACCCTCTTGGGTAGGTTGCAGTTACACGTGTTAGCCTTCGTCCAAACTCCGCGTGCTCTGTCTCAACTGGTTTATTCTGCGTCTTTAGTAGCCAACGTCGCGCATGCGCACACCACTTCTCAAATCTCATTGCATCGGACACGCTTGAGTGACAATCAGTGTTTGGTGTATATTGTCACTCTCCATGCACGCATGTGTGGTTGAGTCACCACACGCTACACTCGGTACGTACTTGACCTCTGTCAAAACCCCATATGACGTACACATATAGTAAACATGACGAGCAACAACCGCTGTATAAACATCGACACGGTTGCGTGGTTTTGACAAATAAATAGTAAATAGCATATGACGAAAGATAAATTGAGAAAGTGTGCGTGCGAGTGTGCGTGGGTGTGTGTGCGTACGCGTTCACGGGCATGGTGCGTGCGTACTCCTACACTTGCACGTGTGTGGTGTGGTGTGATGTGATGGTGGTGGTGGTGGTGGTGGTGGTGATGGTGGTGGTGGTGGTGGTGGTGGTGGTGGTGGTGGTGGTGGTGATGGTGGTGGTGGTGGTGGTGGTGGTGGTGGTGATGGTGGTGGTGGTGGTGGTGGTGGTGGTGATGGTGGTGGTGGTGGTGGTGGTGGTATTTTTAAACATATTCACGGTGCTTGCATTTACACAATCTGTAGATCATTTTGTTCCATTCATTTATTGTCTTCTCTGAGAATTAATACTTTCTTGTATCCAATATACACTGATCCTTCAGTAACGTTACTTCATGTCCTCTGGGTTTTCTATCTTTCTTAAGTAAACACATGTTTCTATCAGTATTTTCATAACCATTCATTATCTAAAAACCTTCAATTTGATCTCCTCTTAACCAACTTGTCTCTAGTGGAGTTAGCCCACATTTTTTACGAGTGACGCGTGTTACGGCCAGTTTTGTAACAAAATGAGGCCCATTTTGTAATAACACGAGGCCCATTGTGTAATAACGTGAGGCCCATTTTGTAATAACAAGAGGCCCATTTTTTTTCAAGGTTGCACATTTTGTAATAACATACAGGCCCAAATGTATAACAATGATTGACCATCAACTAATGTCGAAGAAAGACATGAACAAATTAAATACAACACGTACATCATATGTATATATATATATATATATATATATATATATATATATATATATATATACATATATATATATATATATATATATATATATATATATATGTATATATATATATATATATATATATGTATATATATATATATATATATATATATATATATATATGTATATATATGTATGTATATATGTATATATATATATATATATATATATATATATATATATATATATATATATATATATGTATATATTATTTAAAAGTGACGCGTGTTACGACCCATTTTGAAATAAACCGATGAACCCATTTTGTAATAACATAAGGCCAATTTTATATATATATATATATATATATATATATATATATATATATATATATATATATATATATATATATATATATATATATGTGTGTGTGTGTGTGTATATATGTATATATATATATATATATATATGATATATATATATATATGATATATATATATATATATATATATATGTATATATATATATATATATATATATATATATATATATATATATATATATATATATATGATGTACGTGTTATATGCAATGTGTTCATGTCTTTCTTCGACTTTCTTCGTCAATCATTGTTATTACATTTTGGGCTTGTATGTTATTACAAAATGCGTCGTTTATTACAAAATGGGTAGTAACAGACGCGGCTTACAACCATCAACATGTTGTTAGGCTTATTGTACAATAAATTCTATATTCATGCCATGTGCACTGCTTTCAATGCATTGCCATCACGTTTGTTGATTTCTTGGAAATGGTCAAAATACTAACTGATATCAAATTACAAAACACCTATTCATCAGAGGGCGAAAACTTGAATAGGGGCAATTATCATTGGACAGTATCTGTATTTGATCCATATACTGGCCCAATGGGCTATGATTTATTGATAGAGACAGTTTACTGCGTCCGCGGCAAGGATTTTGACAAGCGCCCCAGTGGCAGCTATTTATTTGCTCTGTTTTTAGCATTGATTTTTACATATTGTTATTACTACCACGCCTGTGAGATTCTAAAATTGTTTAGATAACATTGCCTGGAATGCCCGGAACTGCTGTACTGTGTTATTGGTTTTATATGTTTGTATATTTTTGTGACTTTTATTCTGGTGACACACCTGTACCTACATAACATGGTGACCTACACTCGGCAGTGTCACACCTGTACCTACATAACATGGCGACCTACACTCAGCAGTGACACACTTGTACCTACATAACATGGCGACCTACACTCGGCAGTGGCACACCTGTACCTACATAACATGGCGACCTACACTCGGCAGTGGCACACCTGTACCTACATAACATGGCGATCTACACTCGGCAGTGGCACACCTGTACCTACATAACATGGCGACCTACACTCGGCAGTGGCACACCTGTACCTACATAACATGGCGACCTACACTCGGCGGTGGCACACCTGTACCTACATAACATGGCGACCTACACTCGGCAGTGGCACACCTGTACCTACATAACATGGCGACCTACACTCGGTAGTGGCACACATGTACCTACATAACATGGTGTCCTACACTCGGCAGTGGCACACCTGTACCTACATAACATGGCGACCTACACTCGGCAGTGGCACACCTGTACCTACATAACATGGCGACCTACACTCGGCAGTGGCACACCTGTACCTACATAACATGGCGACCTACACTCGGCAGTGGCACACCTGTACCTACATAACATGGCGACCTACACTCGGTAGTGGCACACATGTACCTACATAACATGGTGTCCTACACTCGGCAGTGGCACACCTGTACCTACATAACATGGTGACCTACACTCGGCAGTGGCACACCTGTACCTACATAACATGGTGACCTACATTCGGCAGTGGCACACCTGTAAGTACATAACATGGTGACCTACACTCGGTAGTGGCACACATGTACCTACATAACATGGTGTCCTACACTCGGCAGTGGCACACCTGTACCTACATAACATGGTGACCTACACTCGGCAGTGGCACACCTGTACCTACATAACATGGTGACCTACACTCGGTAGTGGCACACATGTACCTACATAACATGGTGACCTACACTCGGCAGTGGCACACCTGTACCTACATAACATGGTGACCTACACTCGGCAGGAATTGTTCAACCATAACATTTTGTCACTGGCGGCCACTAGATCAGCCTTTGTTCGACAAGATAAAGGACAATGGAATTGTTGCGGTCACACGAGAGTGCAGAGCCGGTCGCACTCGCCAACGTATAATTCGTCCAGTAATTGTACGTCGACCTGGCTTTGTATCTACTTACCACCAACGCGGCGTCAACAACGTGAACATTATACGACTGAAACCGACAAATTTCCAAACCCAAAGGGGACTACAAACCGTCGCCAACGATTGTGAGAAGCGTTTCCCCAAAGTGGCATTGATCAATGCAAGATCTGTCAGAAATAAGACGCTCACAATAAACGAGGACATCATCGAACACGAATGTGATGTGTTGGCCATCACCGAGACGTGGCTCAAGAAGACCGGAGACGAAGCGATCATTGCGGAATTGACGCCTCCTGGCTACACCTTCCAACACGTAGCACGTGCCTCTAGTCTTGGCGGTGGAGTTGCCATCGTACACCGCAACACATTCAAGACTAAGATCCTTCCAAAGCTGCCGTTCAAAACCATCGAACTTCTCCGTCTACAATTCATCCACCCACACTTGTTGACATACGACGTCTGGATCGCTTATCATCCGCCTTCATTAAGTAAGACATCTGGAACAACATCGAACTTTTACGCTGAACTTGAGCAACTATTCATCGAGGCGTCCATCTCCGTCATTCCTACCGTCATTGTTGGTGATTTCAACGTTCATTTTGACGATCATATTAAATCAGAACCAATTCGCACTCTACTTGAATCGTTCAATCTAACTCAACACGTACATTCGCCGACGCATCAAATTGGACACATATTGGATCTAGTGGTTAGTCATACTGACGACAACTTCATTACTTCCGTTACTGTTCATCCTGATGCTCTGTCTGACCACCATCGCATTGAACTCACACTAAGCGCACTGAAACCTGCAGTCAAAACTGTGATGATTGCAAAGCGGAACTTCAGAAACATTGAAACTGATGCGCTCCGATCCGAAACGATATCAAGTCTGTGTGTGGTGACATGTCATTTTGTGCGGGCGCGAATGCTCGACAAGCAGAGGAATTGGTGGCGATGTACAACACCTATCTCACTGACTGCTTTGACAAACACGCACCATGGCGCAACGTGCGTGTAAGAGACAACACACCTTATCTCTGGTACGACTCTGACATCGACGACGCCAGGGAAAAGAAACGGAAACTGAAGAATGTGTAGAAGAGAACTAAACTGGACATTCATCGGCAATTATATGTCACCGCCCGTGAAGAATGCACTGTTTTGATATCCGCACGCAAAGTGGATTACTATAAAAACCGCTTAGAAAGGGCACACAACAAAACCATGTTTCGACTATTGACATTGTGTCGGTTATTATTACTAGTAGTATTTTTAATGCATTTATTTGTTATTTTGCAATTTACACTATTTTATATATTTTAGTATGTTGTGAACCGCCACGAACAATTTTGAATCTGGCGCTATAACAAATAATATACATATTATTATTATTATAAGGACTATTTCCTACAGGACGCTATTTCCTGAAAATACGAGAACTCCTGCTGGGAGTTGGCGCGAGTCACAACCAGTAGTGACAGTTGAGGGGAAGGCAGGGGAGAGAGAGAAGGAGGAGGTAGACCGATGATGCCATGTTAAGTATTCAGGGTCTGACGAAGGGGAAGTTATTTAGTGATGAATGGAGGGAGGGAGAGAGGAATGGAGGGAGGAGGGCAGGGGGAAGGTAAAGGGAATAACATAAAGGAGGGATAAAACGAAAGAAGGAGGAACAAAGGGAATAAATGGGAACGGGGAAGACAAGACAAGAAGGAGTCAATGTGGCGAGAATGAAATAAAATTACATTTCACGCATAGAGAGTATTACTATTATTATTATTGTCATGATTATATATCTATATCTATATATATATATATATATATATATATTTTTTTTTTATTATTTTTTTTTTTTTATTTTTTTTTTATTTATTTATTTTTTTTTTATTATTATTATTGCTATGATTATTTTTATTATTATTATCATAATTGTTTTTATTCTTATAACAATAATAAGAATTATTATTATTATTATTAATGTATAGTCAAGGAGACATCAGCTATGTCGCTAACATGAAAGACACTTTCATGTTTAATTAACACATGTCATTCTGTGTACATTTCCGGTTTAATTAATCATGTAGAAATAATATGAATGCTCTACGAATATATATGAATGCTCTGTTTTGTTAGAATGAAATTGGTTAATGTACCGTATAATTGTAGTTAGTATTTAATCAAGCTGCCCGGATGCGCAGACGAAAGGAAGTAGAGAAAGGAGTGCAGGCGGTAAGGAGAGAAGGGGGGAGGGACGGGAGGAAAGAGAAGGAGTGCAGGCGGTAAGGAGGGAAGGGGGGAGGGACGGAATAAAAGAGAAGGAGTGCAGGCGGTAAGGAGGGAGGGGATGGGTAAGAAGGGAGGGGATGTGGAATGAAAAGGATTGAGGAAGGTACGACAAAGTCGCGGGAATAAGAGGGGGAGTAACGGGAGAGAGAGGGAGGGAGGGATGGGGAGGTGGGAAATTAAGTAAAGGAAATAAGAAGGGAGCACAGGCAATGAGGAAGGATCGATGGAGGCAGAAGAACGAAAACGCTAGGGAGATATGGGATGAGGACGAAGGCTGTAAGGAGGAAAGGAGGTGGACAAGATAAATATTGGGAAGGTCTAGGCAGGAGAAAGCGTGTGTGGCGAGAAATATTGTTCACGTAGACTACTGTGATCACCGAAAGCTTTCTGAGTCTTACATTTGTTTTGGCGTAATGGAGAACATTTGTCATTCTGCGTGACCGACTTGCGATAAAGCTGGACACATTGCCACGTCACAGATTGGTTGCGGATTTTTTACGGCATTGGACTGAACAATGTAATTATAACCACAATGCATATGAAGGGTTCGGTGAACGACTGCAGTAATTACAGGACGCTATGTCTGCTGTCATACGGATACAATAAGGTGTTATCTGTCATCATCATGCGACGACTCGTCACGGTTCTCGATGATCATCTCCAGGATTGTCAGCAACGTTTTCGAGCTCGACGAGGCTGCCGTGATAAAGTCTACATTCTCGGCTCTACAACTTCGGCTATGTAGCAAACATAAAAGCCACTTTCATGTTTAACACAACACATTGCCACGCGTCGGCAGTCACGACAAGATAGTCACATATTGGGTGCGGATTTTTTACGGCGTTGGGTTGCACAGTAGACAAGTTCTGTTCCTTTTGCCTTCCCGCCGCAATTGTGGAGAATGAAATTCATTTGAAAGTGACCTTCATATAATATCACGTGGATAGTACGTCTTGAAACATGGAATACAACATGAATTAGTATGACACAAACCTCTCTAGTGTTGACTACGTCATGTCAACCTCTCTAGTATTGACTACGTCATGTCAACCTATCTAGCATTGACTACGTCATGTCAACCTCTCTAGTATTGACTACGTCATGTCAACCTCTCTAGTGTTGACTACGTCATGTCAACCTCTCTAGTGTTGACTACGTCATGTCAACCTCTCTAGTATTGACTACGTCATGTCAACCTCTCTAGTGTTGACTACGTCATGTCAACCTATCTAGCATTGACTACGTCATGTCAACCTCTCTAGTGTTGACTACGTCATGTCAACCTCTCTAGTGTTGACTACGTCATGTCAACCTCTCTAGTGTTGACTACGTCATGTCAACCTATCTAGCATTGACTACGTCATGTCAACCTATCTAGCATTGACTACGTCATGTCAACCTCTTTAGTATTGACTACGTCATGTCAATCTATTTAGTATTGACTACGTCATGTCAACCTCTCTAGTATTGACTTCGTCATGTCAACCTCTCTAGTATTGACTGGACCGGGGCAGAAGAGGGAGGGAGAGTGGGAGGGGGAGGGAGAGAGGGATGGTTAGTAGAGAGGCAGGGATGGAGGGATGGTGGGTAGGGTTAGTAGAGGGGGAGGGATGTAGAGAAGGAGAAAGGGAGGGGAAGGGGTTGGTTAGTAGGGAGGGATGGATGGAAGGGTGGAGGGGTGGAGGGAGGGAGTAGGAGGGGGGGGTAGTAGGAGAGAGGGATGGAAGGAGGGTAGGAAGGCGGAAGAGAGGGAGAGGGGGAGGGATGAAAGGAGGAGGGGAGGGAGGGAAACGATCGGTGAGGAAAGAAGGGAAGAGAGAGAGAAGCTAGGGGTGGAATTATGCAGGTAGGGAGACTTCGTGGAAAAAAGATTGATGGACTGACAGCTAGAGGATGTGGTTTGGCTAGTTACTGTTGAGAAGAAGATAAGGTGCATGCGGAATATCACAAAGTCTCATCCGCTGCATCGATTGTTCGAGATTCTCCAGAGAGTCTGGAATCGAGGAGAGCTGCCTGACGACTGAACAATGTAATTATAATCACGATGCATAAGAAGGGTTCACTGAACGACTGCAGTAATTACAGGACGCTGTGTCTGCTGTCACACGGATACAATAAGGTGCTATCTATCATCATTATGCGACGACTCGTCACGGTGCTCGACGATCATCTTCAGGATTGACAACAACGTTTCCGAGCTCAACGAGGCTGCCGCGATAAACTCAATTGCCATCCAAGGCAAAAATGGACAAGGAAGTCATTGTCTTATCGAGAGTCCAACAACTGCTCATAATACGTGTGTAACCCGTCCTTTTGAGATATTTTTTTATTTTGTTTTTAAACATATTTACGTAATCTGTAGTTAATTTTTTCCGTGCATTAGTTGTCCTCTGTGGAAATGAGTACTCTTTGGTATTCAATCTTTACCAATCTAGCGTATCCGTAATCTATCTCTTTCCCTTCTGTCTCCTTATCTACAGTCTCCTTCCGTCTTGTCACCTTCCGTCCTGCCAACTCCCCTCATCTCAGCCTCCTACCTAGCTGATATTAGCTTACTTAATCATCCAATGTTTTAGCCCACTTCTTCCTTTCCCACCAACGCCAAAACTAATTAATCTATATCCACAACTAAACCTTTAACTTCTCACACCCTCTACGCTCAAAACTAATAACGTCCTCTTCGACTTAAGCCTGTGGACTATGTATCTGCATGCGACATCAATCTGTCGGATTTAGAATATGCAAACGATGTCGCACTTTTTGACGAAGACGAGAAAAAGAAGCTCGAACGGCTGAAAGCCAGTTCCAAACCACGGAGATAAACGTAAACAACGCAATGTCAATGGGCACACAAACGGGTGAAAGTTTCCGAATCAAGTAAACTACCTAAGGTTGAAATATAAGCGCTTCGGTTGCAGCCGAATGTTCACCGAAGAACATGGACTGAAAATTCATATGGTGCGCAGGAGTACGAGAGACCCAGATCGAAGAGCGTTCGCGGACGGGGACGCTGGCCGACAAGATAATAAAAAAAGCAAAAGCGAAATAAACACGCCAACCTGTTGCCAACCTATTGCCAACCTGTTGCCAATCTATTGAGCATGGTCTTCCTCAGAAGAAAATCAAGAATGTTATCAACTTCAGCCTGATGACGCTACCAGGAGATGCCATGGCACCCGTTGGAGAGATTCGGTGTTTCGGCGTATTGTAGAACAAGGGGACGGTGTCTCTGCATTGCTCAGGAGACATTCAACGTTCTATCTGGACTATGTGGCTGACAAGAGATTCTCATGTGACCACCGCACGAGTCTCTTCATTGCGCGTCGTGTGCTTACTGCTCTACGGCTCGGCGCCTTGGCTTCTGACATACGCGATTACATACTACTCACATTTTGTTAAGGATCACAAATGTTTAGTAATGACATGCTTTGTATGACATTTTATCTGCAATTATCATATTATTTTCACTATATGCGGTCTGGCGTGACTATCATATCATAGCAGAAAAGGGGTCACCGCCTATTTTGCGGATTTTCAAGGTATTGGAGCCATTTTATCGGTTTTTATTGGAGCAGTCGTACAACATTTCTAGATTATTAAAATACATTTAGAAGTTATTCTGATTTACTCGGTGTATTTTAATGCCACGAAGAAGTCATGTTAGCGTGCAGGAGTTCTCGGGAGGAATGTGGGTGTTCCATGGAGGAGAATGGCAGCCGGTGCACGGAGAGTGGGCCATCTCCTGGGCATGGAATCACTTCCAAGAGACAGAACGATTGAACACACGACATGGTGGTGGCTGACCATAGAGTTACATCATTAATCATTCCCCTATAAACAAGAGCGATAAGCCAGCTCACTACCGTGAAGCGGGCGTGGACCAATGGCAGGCATTTCATTGCACGGCAGAAACAGTTGCATCCAATGCCAGAGACATAGGGTAGTACTGTTTATAGTGTGAAATTTTTTTTTCACCATCATCATGTACAATATAAGACAAACAAAAGCAATGAAGATGAGGTGGCTATCAGAGAAGTATAAACATATCGGGGCTAGTAGCCAGTGACGATGACATCAGGAACCAATTAACTTGAAGATTTTTCATTGTCATTTGTTCTTAATGGGACAAGGCCACCAGATTGATTAATCATTTGGATGAGGGTGGTCCCAGCAGTTGTGTTATAAGTGTGGGCAGTTGGATTGTTCATACTGGTGTGAGCATCGTGCATTAGTGTTAAACTCTCCAAGACATAAAAATGTAGAGGCTTGCTCGACACAGTTGTGGGACAACGAATATGGTTATTTGCTGTGTGGCTTATAGCTGTACGAATCGACAGAAGACAGGATCTAATATTTGTTTTGTAAATGTAAGAATCCCAAATTGTACATAGTTTACTTGACTGTCAGCACGAACATGCATTAGTGCATGGATAGTTTGTGCATGTAATAAGGTATTAGGTAACTGTAGCCAGGATCAGGTTGGTGCCCTCTCTCCCTTT
This sequence comes from Lamellibrachia columna, assembly GCA_963662155.1. Classification (NCBI taxonomy): domain Eukaryota; kingdom Metazoa; phylum Annelida; class Polychaeta; order Sabellida; family Siboglinidae; genus Lamellibrachia; species Lamellibrachia columna. The sequence goes on along the minus strand of OY759261.1, from coordinate 22,496,305 downwards.
GAAGGTATTGATTAAGGTGGCTGTGAGAGGGTTGATCTTGACTATTCCCTAGCACAGAACACATAGAGACTTGTGTGTTGAGCAGTGTCCAAGACTTGTTTGTAAACAACAGTGCAATGACAGCTATATATATATATATATATATATATAGCTGTCATTACACTGTTGTTTATATATATATATATATATATATATATATATATATATATATATATATATATATATATATATATATATATATATATATATATATATATATATATATATATATATATATATATATATATATATATAGCTGTCATTACACTGTTGTTTACTAACAAGTCTTGGACACTAAGTTATTTAGTAGATGCCGGTATGATATATAATAAATATATAGTAATAATCTCTTATTACTACTGTATATATATATATATATATATATATATATATATATATATATATATATATATATATATATATATAATATTGATATTATTATGATGAAGATTGGGTGCTGTACAGTATAAACACTGGGCCTCCAGTGGGTTCTTGCCGTGTAGCAGTATGAATGTCACTGGTCCATGCCTGCATCGCTGTTTCATGTGTCAACTGATAAGGGCTCCGCGGTCTTGTTGTACTAAATGGTGTTCTATTTGTGTCTGTGTGGCTGACAAAGAACAACAGCACGTCAACAGGACCGATATCAGATTGCGTAAGCGAACAGTTCAGATGCACCCGACACAATTGTTTTGGTAAACTGAATCGGCCCGAAGCATTTTGAATCGGCGACCGCTTAAAGGAGAGGTCAGTTTGATTTTGCTACTATACGCCTAAACAAAGACGTTGCTAAAGGAATATACATTCACTAAAACAGACAATATAAATAAATAAATAAATAAATAATAAATAAATCTTCTACATACCTGAAAAAATAGACGTTGTGAAGCATAATTTTAGGATTGTTTATTTAACATTTAGATAAAACTCATACGTGTACCATACAATGTACCAAGAATAAAGCATCGATAGTTACATGCATTTTAAAAGGTACCGTACAACAAACGTCGGTACATACATGCACCATACAAAGTACTAGAATAAAACATTAATAATCACATGCATGTTACAATGTACAAGAAAATACGTCGGTACTTAACAAACACAATGATCACGTAGAATACACGTTCTACTATACCCAGTACTGATACAAACACCGATTATGCTAAGCAGTTTCCGTTGGCGTATAATCCAGTGCGCTACAACGATACACAGTTTTATCTAAAGGTTAAATAAACAATCATAAAATGATGCTTCACAACGCTAGGATAAAAACAAGAATACATCAACGATCCACCCAAACACAAACCAGGCCGCACAGAGGGACCGTCTCGAACTTGATCAGGGCCTGTGTCAGAGTTCATCGGACTGTCGTTGCTGTCGGTGTGGGCAGCCAGCATAGAAGCCAGTCGTCTGTGCTAGGAATCTGATGACGAATTGGGCGTGGGTTGCACGGGTCCCAATTTGGTTCGGGGTTAACGATTCGAAATTGTTCTGCGCTTAGCACTCTTGTTTTATCTGTCTGTTGATGGTATAGAGAAACAAGTGGACCCCTTACTCGGGTTATTGTCAAGTGTGGGTCCCACCTAGAAGTTAAAGTCACTCTCGCTTCCGATTTAATAATCAGCGAATCTCCAGGTAAAATTTGACGGTCGTTAGATTTCCTGGCGAACCTTTCTCTGTTGTGTTTACGACTATTTTCAGTCATGACACGAGCTATTTTCAAAACTCGCGCTAACTCGTTGGGTCTATTACTTAAAGTTTGGTCATTAGAAATGCATATTGCCTTTTGTAGAGGCATACGAATGTGCATACCTTTCAATACACTTTCCCAACGGGAAGGTACATTAATCACTGCCTTCTGAATAAGTTCTTTAATCGATTTACCGAATCCCTCAATTAAGCCATTTGATTGTGGATGTACTGGGGTTGTTGTGGGGTGTTCAATAATTTGGATGGGGTATGGTACAATTGGCATGTCTCCTATAGCATGGCTTTGAATATGTCGGTTATTTGTTAGACAAACTGCGCATTAACGTAATTGTTCTTGGACATCTTTGCGTAAACCTTTCCACACATATGCTTCTGTTATTCGAGGTAGTCCCTCAGACAAACAGACAAATGGCCACTACCTTTCTCTTGCTTAAAGGCATGCGATATGCTTTCTGACAAATCGATGACTGTAGTGTTTTGCGTGATAAAGACAACAGACAAACCTTTTGAACAAACACATGTAATGTCCTCCTGTAAACTACTACCCCGGCTCCGAGTACACGGAACTCACAATGTATAATAGTGATTACCATTCTGGCACTATACTACAATGACCATGTAAGGAACCTGTAGAACAATGACCATTTCACTTTCCCTTGGCAGAGAAACAATCGGAATTTCGCTGGATTAATTGGTTAATTTCGCTACTGCCTGTTTCGGGCGCAATTGGACCAATGCTTGTGTAACCATCTTGTGAATGACGTCTTAAGGCCATTTCTTGTTGAACCATGTAAGCACGTTTCGTGTTAAATCGATTACATCTTTTGCAAAGAAGTATCACCCTATATCATTTCGCATGGTAATTAATAGCACACAACCACCTCAACTGGAGAAATGATCCCTGATGAAGCATGTGTTGTACCATATGTTAAAAACTGGTTCCTCAACTGATTCGTTGATTTAATAAAAAAAAAAATTATTTTTTTTCAAAAGAATTTACTTTAGTCGTTTCACCCGATAAGGATCAAAATAGTGTATATCCAAAATGGCAATGCTGATCATGGGCGTGACCTCCATCCTCTCGCCGATTGCATGACAAATTTACGAAATTTCACCAAGGAAGAAAATCGTGATTTTTTCAGCATTTCGATTTTCACTTCAGTTAATGTTTGACCAAGCATAAACTAATTTAATAGTTTGTCTGATGATTTCATAAAAACTACATACAAAAGTTGCACAAACGAGCTAGCGTGTTGCAGTGGATACTAAGTAGATTTTTTCCCAAAATTAATTTGAAACGAGACTAGCAAAAAATCGAATTCATTAAGAGACACTCCACCTAAACATTGCAACGGTCCAGATCGCAAGATCGACATGCATGATATCGTTCGTTCAATACAGCATAGGGACAGTTCGAGGACAGAATGCAAGCAGTCTCTGTCTAGAAGGATTGTGGTATTACAACAACAGCAACACAATACCGTTATGACGTCATGGATGCGTGTATTTACGTATGTTACTATGTTACGTAGATTCCATGTAAGCACACTGCGTGTACGACACGGATGAATAACTATAACAACTTTGAACAACTTTCGTCACTTCAGATGTGGCTTCGAGGTAAGAAAAGTGGACGTGTGTCAACTCATGGCAAATGTGAACAGTTACCAGGGAACATCTTTAAGACTAACTCCAGTTCCACATTGCGTAAGCTACATGCGCTGCCTTAAATGCGTAGCTCCTTCTCTATCTGTGTGTTGTCCCTTTTGAGAATTTGCAGATAATTTTTCAAGATCTAGAAGATCAATATGAATCAACATTGTGCAAGTCACCGATCGCGTCTTTGTGACGTTATCAGAGTAGCCATGGTTTCTTGCTAAACATCACGTTAATTCATTTTCTTTTCGTAGTGATCATATTTACTCTAAACGTGATTGTGGAGGATTGGTAATGACGATTTGTTGATAAGTAAGAATAAGTTTAGTCTCATATAATTTTCTCTGTTATCGGGTCTATATTACAAATTACGTCACAAAACCCGGGTGGATTTAGATGCGTTTTAATTTTCGTCTGTCATATGGACAGAGCAGCAGGATTACAAATTTATTGTTAGGTGGTCGATCCATTCGATTGCTTTAGAAGCTGAGTGGATCTCGGACATTACTCCAGTAAATGCGAACATGCAGCAGTAGTTGACTGTTTGTTGGTCGCATCTTGAAGTGACTTTGATCCGCCATTTGTGCATCAGATACCCGCATCGTCCATGTAGAGTTCTGATGCGGTTGATCGCGGTCCACTGGCGTCATGGAAAGTCAAAAAGCGATAAGTTCGGTGGCAGGGTCCTGGATAAGATTCTTCGATCTGATGTATGTTAATCCCACTCTCTTGTCCACCTCTCTTTCAACCTGATGTTAGTTTCAAGGAGGGAGACTGCTTCGGTCCAGAAAGGTAGTCGCGAGGTGAGGCGCTGCGGTGGTTCTGGGCTGAGGTAGTTCCACACTGGTAGGTCTTGGTTGTGTTTGACCGTCTTGTGTTCCCTTAAGGTTGCTGAGGAGCCGCGTGTACGCGGTGGAGGGACGTGGGCGGGGACCGGCCGCCAGCAGGTTGGTGTTGACTTCAGCGCACTAGAAATGCTACACATAGCGACAATAAGCTTAGTGTCAACAAAGCTGGCGTGGGCGCTGTGTTCCCATACAGGGCTGCAGTATTCCGATGTGGAATAAACCAGTGCAACTTATGCAGTCCGAAGAGTTCGTGCGTTGCATCTCTAGATGGTCCTTGCTAGCGTGTGCTGATGTTATTGATGTTATTACTCACAGGTGCTGCTTGTAAGTGAGATTGCTGTCGTGGATGACGCCGAGACAGAGACAGAGGGTCGTGGGCGATGATCTGGCCGCAGGGTTCAAAGCGAAGAGTTGATCTCCCCTCAGCATCGTGAAGCTGGAAAACTGAGGATACGGTCTTCGTTGCGTTCGGTTTTAACCGCCAGTAGTGGAAATAATCGTCAATGTTCTTCATGTAGGCGTTGAGAATGGCTTGGCCTCTGTCAGTGTTGCTACTTGGGCAGCAAGTGCCACGTCTTCTGCATAGGCAAACCTGCGGCTGCGTGTAGCCGCCATGCCGCTTATGTCAAAGTTGAAGAGGGTCGGTGCTAGGGCCGTGGTAGGCCATGTTTTAGGGTCCGTGGGCGACTCCTTTGTTGTCCGAGGTGGGCTCGGAACTGGCGACCCCAGACCTCGTCATTTGCTGACGAAAGGTCAACATCTTAAATATATTAATTAATCATTGTCACAGATTTTAAGTATTTGTTTATTAATGCTTGGCACAGTAGGTACATGAAGTTTATTATTTCCAATAGCTGTTCATGTGGATATCTACTTGTCCGCACCAAATTTGTTATGTGAAAGGGCAACTGTCCGGAGGGGCTTTTTTGGTGGCACATTGTAAAGCTTGATTACATGGATTACTGAATAAACACAAGCGACTACATGTAATGCTCCTTCATTGCGTAGACCAAATGGGGTATACTTTTCCAACAGGAGTAGATCAACTGGTATATAGGGCCCATGCAATATGCGGTGTAAATCAACTATGAAACCTGAACGAAGTGCCATGCGCCATCTTGAATTTGTTTAACTACTTTCCTCCACTTCGCCGCTTTCCGAGACGTTAATTGCTCCAGGCTCTGTTGCTTTTGAATCCGAACTGTCGCGGTGATCGCAATGTCGTCTGTTCAGACCGGCATGCAAGAAAACGTTTGTCGTGACTGAACATTTATCTTCGGTAACTGCTGCATCGCGATCGGTATCTACAGTTGGAGTTGGGGGCCGTATAGGCGTCCGACGGAAACAACTGGCATTGCACGGCTGCCGTGGATCACCAGCCGTGGATTACGATGCAAACATTTGAAATGATTGAAATTACAAATGACTTAATTAAATTGGTAATGAGATCCGTGAACCAATTAGCTCTCAGTGTTTATGAGGCCTCTATCAATTGTAATGACACACGTAACGACTATTTCACACATTGCAGCCTTTAACGTGTGAGTTTAGCCAGTCAGTGTAGGTTACGCAGCAATGCTACAAATGGCACCGATTTACAAACATACGATGTCAATATTCGTCTTGAATTCGCCGGGTCGTGTCGGTCGCCAGTCACGTCACTTGTCATGTCGAGCGCGTTCAACCCTTACAAGTTTCCAGTGTAAACGCCTGATGCGGACAAGTTATTTGCAAATTCACAGACTGAATAACGGTTTTCGCAACTGCTGCTGCCGCCGTATATAGCTATAACAACAACGTATATTGCTATAACAACAACGTTATTTGGAAAATAAAAACTAGATGTGTTCCCAAGAAAATATCGCTATTTAAAATACAAAAATCCTGTTATTTGAAAAACAAAAATCCACAATTATTAGAAAAAACTTTGCAATAACTCATGACTTAGGGCCTGGGTGCATCTTCGTCTCGGGCGGAAGCCATCTTGTTCTCGAGTGATGACAGTTTATTCGACTTTCGATCGCCTTCGTGAACTCGCCCAGTAGAGAATCTGGCCCCGAAAGCGTGGTCTCATTGTTATCCACTGTCACCACTTCATTTTGTGTAGACGTTCCCATGAAGCGCCAGCTTGCGTCCAGGTGAAGATGTATGCGACAAACTGTGGCGCCGCACCGCGGAGCCTGGGTAATCGAGGCTAGGGTGATAACTGCTTCGATGATTGGGGCTAGCCGGCATAGTACCACGTGCTCCAACAGCTTATGGGCTGTGCAGAGGCAACTTGTAGGCATGTAGCTCATTGGGTCTTCGGCGGCGTTACAAGACTTGAAGAAAGCAATTACCTTTTCTTTCCTCAATATTATCTCATATTTGCCCATTTTGCCAGTAAAGATGACGTCCGGTTTGTCGTCTTGCAGGTAGCGCTACAGTCTCGACGACGACACTGATACTACTGTTGACAGTCGAGTCCCTCTGCCTGGCTCGAAAGAAACATAGTCACGGTGAGTGTATGTATAAGGTGAAGTATACATGGTGTGTGTGTGTGTCTATGTGAGGTTGACATGGTGGGTTTCTCTGTAAGGCTGATATGATGGGTGTCTCTTTGAGGCAGACATGGTGCGTGTCCTGTGAGGTTGACATGGTGGGTGTCGCTGTGAGGTTGACATGGTGGGTATCTCTGCGAGTTTGATATGGCGGGTGTCTCTGTGTGGTATAATGGTGGATGTTTCTTTGGGGTTGAAATAGTGGGTGTTTCTGTGAGGGTGATATGGTTGCGTGAGGTTGACATGGTGGGCGTCTCTGTGAGGCTGATACGGTGGACGTCACAGTGAGGTTGATACGGTTGGTGGCACAGTGAAGTTGACATGGCGGGTGTATCTGTGAAGTTGATACAGTGGTTGTCTCTGTGCGGGCTGATATGGTGGTTGGCACGGTGAGACTGAGATAGCGGGTGTCTTTGTATGGTTGATACAGTGGTTATCTCTGTGCGGCTGACATAGTGGGTGGCACGGTGAGACTGAGATAGCGGGTGTCTCTGTGAGGTTGATACGGTGAGTATCTCTATGCGGTTGACACGGTGGGTGTCGCGTTGAGATTGACATGGTGGGTGCTTCTTCAAGTTTGATACGGTGGGTGCATGTGGGTCCGATATGGTGGGTGTCTGCGTCAAAGCTCTCAAGTCACAAAGACTACAAGTTGAACAGATGTGGAGACAGGTCAACAATGATGACACTTTGTTGACATTCAACCGAGCTAGGAATACATATGTCAGGACACAGAATATATACGTGGAGACAGGTCAACAACGATGACCCTCTGTTGACATTCCACTGAGCTAGGAATATATATATATATATATATATATATATATATATATATATATATATATATATATATATATATATATATATGTCAAGGCACTGCACAGATGTGGAGACAGGTGATGATGACACTTTATTGACATTCAACCGAGCTAGGAATATATATGTCTGTCCACTGAATAGACGAGGAGACAGATCAAAAATGTTGACACTTTGTTGACATTCCACCGAGCTAGGAATACATATGTAAGGGCACTGAACAGATGTGAAGACATGTCAACAATGATGACACTTTGTTGACATTCCACCGAGATAGGAATGCATGTGTCAGGGCACTGAACAGATGTGGAGACAGGTCAACAATGATGACACTTTGTTGACATTCCACCGAGTTAGGAACACATATGTCAGGGCACTGAACAGATGTGGAGACAGGTCAACAATGATGACACTTTACTGACATTCCACCGAGCTAGGAACACATATGTCAGAGCACTGAACAGATGTGGAGACAGGTCAACTAGTATGTTAATTTAGCTTACGAATAAGTTGTATATATGTACGATTAATTTATTATTATATATATATATATACTATATATATATATATATATATATATATATATATATATATATATATATATATATATATATATATATATATATATATATATATATGTATATATATATATATTTATATATATATATATATATATATATATATATATATATATATATATATATATAATATACACATATTGTTGACTTTGTTGACATTCAACCGAGCTAGGAAGACATATGTCAGGTTACTGAATAGACGTTGAGACAGGTCAACAACGATGACACTCTGTTGACATTCCATTGAGCTAGGAAAATATATATGTCAGGCCACTGAACAGATGTGGAGACAGGTGATGATGACAGTTTATTGACATTCAACCGAGCTAGGAATATATATGTCAGGCCACTGAATAGACGTGGAGACAGGTCAACAGTGATGGCACTTTATTGACATTCAACCGAGCTAGGAACATATATGTCAGGCCACTGAATAGACGTGGAGACAGGTCAACAGTGATGACACTTTATTGACATTCAACCGAGCTAGGAATATATATGTCACGCCACTGAATAGACGTGGAGACAGGTCAAATACGATGACACTTTGTTGACATTCCACCGAGCTAGGAATACATGTGTCAGGGCACTGAACAGATGTTGAGACAGGTCAACAATGATGACACTTTGCTGAAATTCCACCGAGCTGGGAACACATATGTCAGGTCACTGAATAGATGTGGAGACAGGTAAATAATTGTGACACTTTACTGACATTCCACCGAGCTAGGAACACATATGTCAGAGCACTGAACAGATGTGGAGACAGGTCAACTAGTATTTTAATTTAGCGTACGAATAAGTTGTATATGTGTACGATTAATTTATTATATATAATATATATATATATATATACATGTATATATATATATATATATATACATATAAATATATATATATATTATATGTATATATATATATATATATATATATATATATATATATATATATATATATTATATTTTTATAAACATGTACAGGACGAAAGAATTTGGTGCTATGCAAGTGAATAAACATTAAACGTTATGTGGGCTTGCGTGTGGGCGTGTGTGCGTGCGTTCGTGTGTGCGTGCTTTCGTACATTTGTGTGAGTTTGACAACAGTAGCTCGTTGACTGAGAATTAACTAGGTCTATTTGCACTTTTTACCCAAAAAAATGTTTTTGTGTTCCAGAGTTCTATCTCCAGGTAGTCAGTTAGATGATAGCAATTTGGTCATGTGATATAAAATCAAAATGGCAGATAAAAGGAGAGATCGCCCACCAAACAAACGCTATGAAAACAAGTGATGAGCAACTATGCGATTCTATGACGAGATGAAATGGTTGTTCCACTTTTTAGATAACTATGAGTACTCTTTTATATGTTTCAAGTAATTATGCAAGCAATAAGCAGCAAAATTAATAATATAATATATAAAATACTTATATTGCGCTAAAATATTCGGGAGACCCAAGCTCGGCAGTGCACCAAAACGAAAGGGGTTCATAATCGAGAAGCAGTTCCAGTCGTAAACAGTAGGATTGGTACGCTGGGGAGTTATGGAGGATAAGCAAGTTTAAACAGGTGGGTTTTTAGTTTACTGCGAAATGTTGTTATATTTCCTACATACTTAACACTAACAGGGAATGAGTTTCACAGAGTCTGAGCAGCAACTGAAAAAGCTCTAGTTCCGACATTTGTCTTAACACTGGGAACAAAAAGTAGATTAGAATTAGATGGTCGAAGCTGCCTGGGCTGTCTTGCAGGAGTGAGCAGTGAATGGAAAATATGTTGGTTGCTTGGATGAAAGTCCTTGATAGGTAACTGCACAGATCTTAAAAAATAATGCGATATCAGACAGGGAGCCAATGCAATAATTTAAGAAGTGGTGCTGAGTGAGAGAAACGAGGAGACCAAGTAACTACCCTTGCCAAACAATTTTGCACAGTTGAAGTTTCAAGATGTCCTTGAGAGCAATATCATGAATTGCAATAGCCAAGTCTACTGCTAACTAGCATGCCATGAATAGCTGGCCCCTTAGGCAGAAGCCGGGCCCAACTATATTTTAACATAAGTTTTGCTCGTATTGTCGTATAAACGATACCGGCCTTATTAGAACCCCTACAATAACCCTAATGTCACTCACCAGCCGAGCGTAACGCTACTGACACTATGATGGGGGTGGACCTGGATTGTGGATAAGCGCCAGTTACGTCCACTCCAGTATGTCATCATAACAGTATATTTTCAACTGCAGTGAAAGTATTCATGAAACACCATCCGGAGATTCTGTCTATTGTATAAATACTGTGATTCTGGCCATTCTACGATACAAGAGGTGGACAATCTGCACAGTCATATTGAAAGGGTGTGTAAAAATTGTGAAAGTTACAGTCCAATTGGATTGTTGAGAATGATCATAAAGGTTAACAAAAGAAAGCCTATGAAAGTGGTTCAGATGAAACCAGAATATTTCAAAGATTTCTAGACAATTGCTAAGCAATCCTAATACCAATAATAGTAAAGTGTTTGATGTGTGAGAAGAATGAGTCAAACGTTGTGAAATATAAAACAGTTTTCCGAGGATTGGATTGCAAAGAATGTAGCAGGGCAGCGTCTCTAGTTCAAACTGAAAAAGATGACATTAAGGCAATGCTAAAATTCATGTGGTAAATTAAAGTTTCTGGGTTGAGATTGAAACAACAAGTGACCTTGAGAGAACCGTACTATTTGGTTTACTGTCCTCTGTGAAATTGAGGCTATGGCAATAAAGAGTTATTCAATAGATATTATATTCAAAAGTTCCTTAAACATAAAAATAACAGATAGACCTAAGTTGACCTGACATATTTTTAAAAGTTACATAGGTCTGTCTGCAAAATCAAACAATAAGAAATCAGTGTAGAATCGCATATACGGGTGTATCAAGAAGCGTTTTGTAAATGAATACGTTTATGTGGATAACAGAAACAATATGTGTATGGGGATAACAGAAACATTATGTTAATGGGGATAACAGAAACATTATGTGTATGGGGATAACAAATATTGCAAGAATAACTTAAATACAATAACAATTACAGAGTCGGAAATGTTCAATCAAGTTTTTCTCCAAACTATAAAAAAAGTGCAGATAGACCTAGTTAATTCTCGGTCGACCAGGTGTTTTCGACTGTCCGTTGGATGTCAACGACTACGTGGTCGATGTCAGACACGTTGCCGATGCAGGTGGCCTGTGTGTGTTTGGGAGAGACCGAGACTGCCTCCACCCGTGCCGGTGTACCCGCGGCTGTCACCGGCTGACGGGCGGATGTCTGCGGGGAGGGACGTGTGAGGACGGCGCGCCGCTCGGCTACCACTGGCGGGGCGTGGCCTGTGCTACTGGTTCGTCAGATATTCATTAGTTCAGTCCGTCAGACCTGCTTAGTCATTTCGATAGACTACCAGGCACTAAAGTTTGGTAAAACCCCATTAACAGCGTTACACAAATTTTACTGAACAAAATAAGATACTAAAAAAACAGAACACTTCACAACGCAGCATGGTGATGGATAGGTTCCATTTCGACAACGAAAACAATCAGAAACTTGTTAAGCAAACAAACAGGGCGCCGCCGACTTGCCGATTCAACCTTTCATATCAGACCCCGAAATAACCGGTATTTACCTTTGCTGTAGCAGGTACTGTAGCACGACTGTACAAGATGTGTTGACTTCATTGAGGCGTGACAAAATCTGATGACAAACAATTTTATTTTATTTCAATACAGTAATAGTATTTGTAGTTAACATATTGAAAATATTTTTTATTTTAATATTTCCATAAAGTATCTGAAATATTCAAATACATTATGTTTGATTGATATAACAAAATTAACCAAAGGCTTCACTAAAAGCAGCATATTTTCCCAGTCAGAAACCCTTAGTTAGCCTTAAGCAAACAGTTAGGCTAAACGTGTTTTATAGTGAGCAAATCGTGGCTCTCTAGTCTCTACATAGTCTACAAATCAGACGGTGGTCAGACGATAAATGAAATTAACAGCCAGGTGCTAGCAAAACTACATCTAGGGTCTGACAGGGCAGATATATGAGAAGAGGTTTGGTGCCTCAGACCTCTTGCTAATTGCTTTATTTTATAACTTGCTAAACACTCAGCAGATTGAGCAATTACCTACTCTTTTGGGAACATTATACAGATATTTGAGGTTTATTGTCTAGGTATTTATGAGGTGGTAAACCTAGGTAATGGTTGCTTTATGAGAATGCACTGGCGTAACGGGGGGGGGGGTCGAAGGGGGCAAATGCCCCAAGCGGCAATTTTTTTTGGGGGGCGGCACTTTGGGGAGATTGTTTTACTTAAGCAACATTCATACATATTTATACGTTGTGGTCTACACGAATTCTGAACACATCGCTGTTATATTACATAAATATTGAAGTAATCATGCCTGAATACGTCAAATGTAACTCAATTGACATTAGCCAATACTGGTGTACGTAACAATATCACAGGCGATGCCTATTCTATTACTGCACTTTTTTTGGGGGGAGAGGCATATTTTACACTTGCCCCAAGCAGCACTTGGCCTAGTTACGCCACTGCGTGAGTGAATGTACATGTGCAGCGTATGGCGGTGGGTTAATCAGAGTGCCCATATATATATATATATATATATATATATATATATATATATATATATATATATATATATATATATATATATATATATATATATATATATAGCTGAATACGAGTACGAATACATATTGTATGATATAGTAAATTATTAGTAAAAGCATAATTGCTTAATCAGAGTGCCCCTATATATATATATATATATATATATATATATATTTATATATATATATATATTAATAAAAGCTGAATACGAGTACGAGTACATATTGTATGATATAGTAAATGATTAGTAACAGCATAATTGCATATCTTAAAACAATATATATATATATATATATATATATATGTATATATATATATATATTACAGAACTGGCCGCTCTTTTCATTACTAATCTCTACCAATGCCGCTGACATTGATCATTACGTTTTTTTTAACATTGTCCATATTGCATGTTTTTTTCATCACAAAATGTAATTTCCCATCTTACAAAACTTTATTTTAAAATATGAAATAACCCGGATGTTGGAAGGGGGATCACTTTCACCTGTGCACTGTCTAGTAGTCGTGTTAACGTCGGTGTTCTAATTAATCGGAAATGAGACAATAAGTGGTTTAAGCTACTGCACTAAAATCGGTTGTGCTCTAAACGCTATTATATTAATACACATCAACATTATGTGTGAGTATCGGGGATAGTTCCACTAATGCGATATTATCGCGATAACTTAATAACTATTGCAATACTATCTCGATAGTATCGAGATAGTATCACGGAATAGTGAATAGCCAGGAAAACAGTCCCAAACCGGAATTTATGCCTTGGAGTTATTCGATTTTAAATGCTGAATCAGCGAATACTGCTCCTCCAATCGCCACTTGTTGATGTTGATAAATAAATTAAATTATCCAATATAGTTGAAAAACATATTTTCAATATTAGAGTGACACAAATTGCCTTGCTGAATTGTTTTGCCAACTATCGTTAATATCGATAGTTCAGTTACTATCCACGATAACAATAGATAGTTCAATTTACTACTGATAGTATTGCACCGTCACATCGACTATTGCGCTGCATCGATAGTTCAATGTAGTGTTGTACCCTCATCAACACAGGTAGTCATCGAGTTATATATGCGATATGAAGTCACAGCTTACACAGCCAGCAGTGGTAACATGTGTTCGTTCAGCAGTTGAAAGGATTGGTTACAAGGATCAAAAATAGCTTTCATTCACGCACTACATCTTTTTATTCCATCTTCAACGAAAGCCTTAAAGCGAAACAAAAGTCATGGTCTTGGGCTATGCTGCACCTAAGAGATAATAAAAACTAACCATGTGCAACTAAAGTCAAGAATATCACGCCAGTGGTTTACTCAAAATGTGTTCTAATAGTGGGAGATTACATTCATTTCTCCGGCTGACTGAGGGTTGATGTTATTCAACGCAACCGATAAGCGCACGTGCATTTCAATGAAATCGGGTAACTTAGATTACTTTGTGACGAATTATATTCTGCCGGTATACACAGAACCAAAGTAAAGTCTCAATCAAATTGGCTGTTATGTGAGAAAGAGGACTAATTTCGTAAACAAAGGCCACAATATGTTACATAGGTTGAGTTTGGACGCAAACAGCATAATTATATCTCATTGGCCACCATAGAAATAGGTGTATGCAAATATATTTTGCATGGGCCCAAAACCATTTTGTCTTCTAATTACTGAAACTATCGGCACAACGGAAAAATCGACGCAATACGAAACCAATGCCGTCTATTCTGCGAACGATACCGACCCTACTAAAAAAGGGTACTTTACAAATATTAGTATCCAAACTGTGTTCATTGTTCATTTGTGTCTTTTAACAGGATTTAACAAAGATTTAACAAGATTGCCATCCCAAACAACACGTTCCAGATGGCAAGTGGACAAGAAAGAGTCCAACAATTGTCTCATCTATGTGTAGCCCGCCCTTATCAAGTATCTGTCAATTCTATTTTTAAACATGTTCACACTACTAGCATTAACACAATCATTTGGAATTTGTTCCATTCATTTATCACCCTCTGTGAGAAAGAATACTTTCTCATGTCCAACCTACACTGCTCCTTAACTAACTGCTGCTTTGTGTCCTCTGGTTCTACTGCCTTCTTTAAGTTAGAAGAATATATTCCTATCAACATCCTCATAACCGTTCACTATTTTAAACACTTCTATTTGGTCTCCTCTTAGTCTCCTGGTCTCTAGTTTTGTCAAACCACATTGTAATAAGCGGCTTTTGTAACTACTTTCATGTCAGCGCTAAATGTTACTCATAAGTCCTTTTCTTGTGTGGTTCTACCTAGTGCAGCATCCCCCATTTTATATTCTTCGTCCATATTTCCATGTCCTATGTGTATGCATTTACACTTCCAAAAATGTAATAACATTTGTCATTTTTTTGACCATTTTACAAATTTATCTAAATCATCCTGTAAACTTCGTTTATCTGTAACATTAGTAACCTGTCTGAATACTTTTGCGTCATCTGCAAATGTCAGTACTTTGCTAGATATGTCATCTTCTAAATCAGTTATATATTAAAACAGTATAGGGCCTAATACTGATCCCTGTGGTACCCCACTCAGAACAGATTTCCAGTTTGAAATCTCACCATCTACTATTACTCTCTGTATTCTGTGTGTAAGCCACTTTTCTATCCAGTTGATTACATCATTACCTATACCTTGGGCGTTTAGTCTAAGTAATAATCTTTGATGTGGCACTTTATCGAAAGCTTTCTGAAAATCTAAGTAGACAATATTCATTGGTGACACGCCATCTATCCACTTTGTAATTTCTTCAAAAAAACATAAGAGATTGGTTAGACACGACCTTGCTTTTAGGAACCCATGTTGAGATGTATTTTTTTATTTATGTTTTACAAGGAATTCCACCATGTGGTCTCTAATTAATGTTTCGATTAATTTACATACAACTGATGTTAAACTCACTGGTCTGTTATTTTCTGGCTTGTTCCTGGATCCCTTAGTTTTGGGGGTATCCCATCAACTCCCGGTGATTTATTATCTTTCATCTTCTTAATTGTCTTTGCTATCTGGACTTTGCTTTCAGGACTTACAAATAACTGCCCTAAATGTTCTGATTTACAACCCTCAAATTTAGTAAATGGAACTGGAAGTGATGTGATATCTTCTGTGGTAAAAACTGAGCTGAAATACTCATTCAGGACCTCTGCCATTTGAAACCCGTCTGAAATTAGGTTTCCCCTGTTGTTTTCGAGTGTTCCGACCTTACCTCGAACTTTCTGTTTACCCCTCACCTTACCCTAAGCATAGAAACTCTTGCTGTCATGTTTTATATTACCTGCCAATTGTTTTCAAAGGTTCTTTTAGATTTTCTAATTTCAGTTGTAGCTAGGTTAACTGCCTCTGTAATTTGCATAGTCTTCATCGCTTCTGGTACGCCTATAAACCCTCTACATAGTTTGCTTAAACACTATTTTTTTAATAGTTTCTTTTGACAATTGTTTCTTTCTAGACCGTTTTCCTTGTTTTTTTCAAGGGAAAAAATTTATCGATGATACTTTCAATTTTATATTTTAGAATATTCCAACATTCAACTGCGCTCTTATTCATCAGCATGTTATTCCAATCTAACTTTGCTAAGTATTTTCTCATATCATTATAGTTACTTTGTGGAAGTTTCTCCTATACGTTTTTTATTTTTACTTTCTGATTTACATTGATGTGAAAATGTATTTGATTGTGGTCACTGTTACCCACTGGGTCATGTATTTTTACATTGTCCACTAATTCTTTTTGTGATGACAAAACTATATCTAATACATTATCTCCCCTGGTTAGTTATAGCACGTGCTGAGTAAGGAAGCTATATTGAATTAAAAATAGAAATTGTTGGTCTTCACCCCCGTACTCTCTAGAGATTTCCATTGTATGTGTCCATGGCTAAAATCTCCCATTATGATACATTCTCCTTTACTGACTTCCTTTATAGCATTTTGTAGTGTTGTGTTATCCTCTTCGTTTATGTTAGGACTTAGGTAAACTAATCAAATAGTTAATTTTGAATTTCCGGAAACTATTTTTGCACCAAACAGCTTCATCGCAATCTGCTTCCCTTTCTAATTTTATTTCATAAGCTTGAATAGATTCTTTAACATATAAAATAACTCCCCCTCCCCTTCTTTCTATTCGATCTCTCCTAAACATGACGTACCCTGTCAATCCTAATTCAGCATTTGTTATGTCTGTGTTGGCCAATGATTCGGTACTTCCAATTATGTGAGGGTCAATATCTTTTACCATAATGTTTAATTCGTTTTTCTTATTTACTATTCTCCTAGCATTTAAACACACGCATTTATAACCTGCTTCAGACCTGTTTTTATGACATTTTGTTATTGGTTTGTTTGTAATGGTGATCTATTGTCCTGTTTGAGGCATCTCTAAGTAACCCCCCTGCGCTTCTAGTTTAAATAATGTTTACTACCAAAAATATTTGTTATGTTACCCATGCCACTGTCTACTGCTGCTGTGAGTCCATCCGCAAATACTGCTGCCCCCTTTCCACTTAGATGAAGCCCATCCTTCACGTACATATCAGCCCTTCCAACAAAACTTCCCCACATATCCAACTTCTTCTTCCCTACATAGCTTCTGGACTAGCATGTTAATTGCCATCCCCCGGCAATTACGATATCTATGACCCTTCCTTCCTATTACTGGTAACATCCATGACAGTATTACCTGCTCAACCTGCTTCTGCTTTAGTGTTCTGACCAACTTCCTGTACTTCCTAACTATGGCAGTTGTACCCTCCCTCTCTACGTTATTTGTCCCTACGTGTAACTAAAACAGATCCACCCTTGCCCGAACCCACGATGTTTTCTACCCTCTCAGTTATCGCCTCTATTGGCAGGTAACGTCGCCTATCACAAGTTAGCGCTGCAGCGCACAACTTCCATTAACGAGTACGGAGCCCATCTTGCCGTCGACGGAAATGTTGACCCGCAAATGGGTGCGATGCACTGCGCACTGGCGACAGGGGCTGGCCGCGAGAAGGCGTGGTGGTGGCTCGACCTGGCGGATACATATGTCATCTACAGTGTAACCGTACACGGTAGTATCGACGGTGAGTGACCACGGGGCGAATGAAGTATGTATGCAGCAATGTTGTATACTTCACGTTGTTAGAGTTTGTCTGTACCCCATAGAGTCGAAAACACCTATGGCTGCCTTTTCTGCCCATAAAACGCCGGATATATATATATATATATATATATATATATATATATATATATATATATATATATATATATGCATATATATATATATATGTATATATATATGTATATATATATATATATATATATATATATATATATATATATATATATATATATATATACATATGTATATATGTATTTTGTATATATATATATGTGTGTGTGTGTGTGTGCGTGTGCGTGTGCGTGAGTGTGTGTGTGTGTGTGTGTGTGTGTGTGTGTGTGTGTGTGTGTGTATATATATATATATATATATATATATATATATATATATATATATATATATATATATATATATATATATATACATACACATAGACAGGTCAATGTTTACACAATAGAATGGCGCCAATTTTTTTTATAGGAAAACTATTTCCTTCAAACAACCACGCATATGCAATTTTACCCCGAAATATCAATATCTAGATATAATGCCATATCTTGAAAACTACTGAAACAATGTTCGTGAAATGTTTACCCTGACCTACTCATCAGACTTGGTTTATTCCCGCGAGTGTGCTGATACAGACAATTAGCCGTGTGTTTGTGGGTCTGCTGCAGACGCTGCGAGCCTGTTCCAGTTTGCTGTGTACTACTGTCCCGCCGACGCCACGTCCTGTGTCCTGTGTGGACGCCACCGTGGCGAGGTGGCTCCCGGTGGCAAGGCGACAGTCCGCTGTCGCCAGGACAGTGTCGGTCATTACGTCAGGTTCGAGAGTGAAGTGATGACGACGCCGTCCATAGCGACACTGTGCGAGGTGGTGGTCATCGGACGGAGTTACAACCGTAAGTAGCATGTACTTCTATGACGTCACATTTACACCGTTGCATTAACACACATCGCCCACTACCGCTTGTACATTGCACCATCCCTGCATCCCGCCTGCCCATCGCACCATTGCCGCTTGAGCATTACATCAATGCACATGGTCCAATCCCGCCTGTGGCAGCCTACAGCACATACAGCAGCCAACCGCCTTCGTCTGCTGCAGTGGTCCCGTCTCAGCCCCACGGCCGCGCACTGTCGATGCCGCTCGACCGAGCGACGCCTGCTCGGGCGACACAGTCTCCGGCTCGAAACTCATCGTCAGAGTCGGACACTTTATACGTGACACCGAGAATTGTTGCCAAGCGCAGGGATAGCGTCTTGTTTGGCATTGTGATGGCACCAGTGGTAGCTGTCGTCATCTTCGCGATACTGGTGGTCGAACATTTCCGGGCGCTTAACAGGTAAAGAACTAGCAAAGAGTTTCAAATACATTATCCAATGGCGTATTTTTTTTAGAGGTGAGGGCAAATGCGTGCGCGCGCACGTGCGTGCGTACTTGCGCAAGCGTGTGCGTGCACCAGTGCATGCGTGCGCAAGAGCGTCCGTGCGCATGTGCGTGCGCCAGTGACTGCTCTTGTGTGTGCGTGCGCGCTGTTCACGATCTCGTTTGTGGACGTGAAAGACGAAGAAATGACAAAGATAAACGAAATTCTTTATGATTCTAGTACTTTTGTTATGTTTTCGGCCAACCATTCTTGATGATAATTGTTGGAGGAGTTTGTCTGGCATCTGTCTGGATCACGATCGGCTTACGATAGTCGTGATACTGCAGGAGCTTCTCAAGTGTAAGCATTTGTTTTTTAAGCTGTTCTCTGGTCTACTCCCCAGCAGAACTCTTTGTCTGGTAGATTCAGCGGCTCACTTTCGGCATGAACTTTGCCATGTAGTTGACATAACCTAGGAAACGTCGCACTTCTTCTGAGTGTCTGGGCGCTTCCACGTCTTTGATTGCACACACCTTCTTCGATTCCAGTTTTACACCTTCTGACGTAAGCATGTGGCTGATGTCCGGTAGTTCAGTCATGTGACATCTGCACTTTTGTCTTGTTTAGTTTCAGTTTACATTCACTATCACGTTGGAGCAATTTTCGTATATTCGCATCGTGCGTCGCTCGATCTTTTCCGTATATCAGTCGTCCGCCAATACTGATACTCGTTTGAGTCCTTTCAAAGTATTCGAGAGTTTTCTCTTAATCTCTTCTGGTGCGGTTGAGATACCAAATGGCATTCGTTTCCATTTGTATTTCCCGTACATTGTCCAGAATGTTGTGATATGACTCGATTTCTCTGTCAATTTCACTTGTAAGAAACCTTCAATTGCATCGCACAGGCTGAATACCTTTACTCCTGCCAACTGAGGCAGCACATCTTCAATATATGGCATCTGGAAGTGATTTCTTCTCAGGGCTTGTTTTAAATCTTGCGGATCAAGACACAGTCTAACTGTCCCATTTGGTTTCCTGACAGGCTGCAGGTGACTTATCCACGGTGTAGGATTCTCAACCTTTTCGATGATACATTTCTCTTCCAGAATATCTATCTCGACTTTCACATCAGCCTTCATCGAAAGTGGAATTTTCCGTGGTCTCACCTGTACTGCTGTGACAGTCGGATCTACCTCTAGTTCGTATTTTCCAGGTAAGCATCCGGTTCCCTGAAACGCATTCTCATACTCCCTCAGAATGTTCTCAAGTGGTTCTTCTGATACTAAGTGAACTGTGTCACTGATTTGTATTAGCCTGAGATCAAAGCAAGTGTTCATTGAACAAACTGTTTTGTTTAGTGTTCATCACTAAAAAGTTCAGTTGATGTTTGTTGTTCGAATTATCTGTAACTGTCATAGCACACCAACCATCTGGCATAACTCTAGAGTCGTCGTACAGCGGGATTGCTCTCGTCGACGCGGTCAGTCGCGGTTTGCCCATAATGGCACAGTCTCGACGTGTCAACGTGTTGCCGCTGGGTCTAGTTGAAATTCGAGGCTTCTCTTAACCTTTCCGTTCGCTACTAGTACCGTCGCGATCATCTTCCGGTCACGTTTCGATACGCGTATGGTGTTCGTCGATTTGTCAGACGAATATTTACCTTCATGCTTCGATCTTCGTACTAGGTTAGCTATATATGTTTTAACATTCTTGCTAACACAACATTTTGCAAAAAGATTCAGTCGCCTGCATCTGCATTCCTTCCCGTATGCTTTGCACTTTTGTGATGGGTGACTCTCTCCACACTTTCTGCAGCTTTCTTGTACGTATTTCTTCGATTTATCGTATCTTAGCGAAGTAGGATTTATGGAGTGTACTGTTTCTTCTTTTGTGTATTGGACTGCTCTGAGGTCTTCCCTCGTTGCTTCCATTGCCCTACACATGGTCTTCACGCTCAAACAGTCGTCTTCTTACTCGATCATTTTCTATGCCGAGTAATGACGCTTGAATTATCATTCTTTCGTATTGGTCACGTCCTCCTAAGTTGCAATCTCTCCCAATCCTATGTAATGCACTGACATATTCGTCTATTGTCATCTACCCCTGCTTCACAGTTAGCAGTTTGTGTGTCATTGCGACCACATTTATTCGTGGTGCGCAGAACGAGTTAAATTTCTCGATGACAGTTTCATAATTATTCATGTCTGCGTCACCATTCCATGTGAATGTATCGAATACGTCATTTCATCTTTGCCCGATTGTTCGCAGCAATAGGGCAATTTTTACTCGATCTGGCGTATCAGCTGTACTTGTTGCAATGAGAAATTGTTCGAACGTACGCTTACATCGTTTCCACTGCTCCGGCAGATTTCTGCCATCCGTCAACGGCTCCGGCGCTAGCAGTTTCTACATTTTACTTGCGTGTACGCTTTGCGCTCCAACGTTTTCTTTAAGACCTTCTTCGTCACGTACTCTATTTCTTCTTCTTCCTCACGCGGGGCACCACGTTCACGTTCTCGGCTGTGGACGTGAAAGACGAAGCAATATCAAAGATAAACGAACATAAGTTTAATGACTCAACAAAAACAGCATGGCCAGCTTCACTCTTGTCTATTTTAGGATGGGTAACGCAAAAACGTTAATTGGGCAACTGCCAACACGCGCAAGTGCATGTTTGTATGTCATATTGCCACTACTGGTGCTTTGATGCGCCCCTTTCCCGCTATCCACTGGTTGTGATGCGTCGTGTGCGACAGGGAGACAGCAATACGCGCGGCCGAGGTGAGAGAACTAGGCTGGTCGGACCGACAACCCAACAAAACCTTCCACAGTGTCGCCCTCTGGTAGAAGTCTATACGCCTCCTCTTCGGTCGCTAGACGGCAGCACTGACACAGAGAAAGGTCAACATGGCGTCTTCCTATAAATACACGAATATGAGCGTAGCATTTAGAACTAGATTCGTCACTCGACTCGAAGTAATAAAACACATTTCCGCAGTCGAAATGCAAAGTAGCCTGGAAGTCGCGGACACGGCAAGAAATGGGACTACAACTTTTGCATTTTCGTGAGCAAAGGTTTAATCGACTTAGAAATAAGAAATTAACAAACATGGACACAAAGCAACAATGGACATACATTGACATTGATATCCATAATACGCGTTGCATTTTTGTATTTGTAGTTATCACTTTATGCAAGGTTGTCATCTACAAACGATTTCTCTTGCGATGCTGAGAGATGTGTCGTTTTATCTATACTATGTTCATCAACATTGGTTATATTGCCCGTGTGGTCATATCGACAACACATCTCCTATACGGTGTGCTGCTGGTCTGGTGAGTGGTCATTCCGCATGTCCAGACGTTCTTCGGGTTGACGTCTGTAACAGCGTTGAAATGTGACGTCAGCCAGTAAAAACAATATCATACGTTTTGGAAAATAATTAGCGCAAATTAATCTTTGATTTTGGAATGGTACAAATATTACCTTTCTATTGCAGCAATTAGTTTATTTTCGAATAACTGAACACAATTATGTTTATTTTCATTACATTTATCCCAGTCACTTATATATATATATATATATATATATATATATATATATATATATATATATATATATATATATATATATATATATATATATATAAATAAATATATATAAATAAATATATATAAATATATATATATATAAATATATATATATTTATATATATATATATATATATATATATATATATATATATATATATATATATATATATTATATGCATGTCAATTTATCTATACTATAAAGTAGTTTATGACTATTTGTGTTCCCCCCCATATCGCCGTAAATTCCGCGTGTATGAGGCTGATATTATGTAGGGGTGCCCGGGGGAAACAAGGGGGTGGTTCGTACATTAAAACATTAAAAAAATTATCCGGGGGTGAACATATTACGAAGGAACCTATGTGAACGTTTGACGTACATATATTACGTAACTAAGAGTTCCCTGATCAACGTCAAACGTTCACACAAGTTCCTTCGTACGGTACCAACGCTTCGTGAAACTGGCAGATGGGCACGAAGTCACTGGCATTACCATTCAACAACTTGTCTGGGTGGTGCGAGGAGTCATACGCTCTTGCTGTGGCTGTCTTTTGTCCCGTGCGACGCCGGATAACTCGGGTAGTTAAATATAAAATATTCGTTTGAAAATTTGTTAGACACCTCGCGACTTACTGACTCAAGTATTGATAGGTGACTGCCCCTATGATGATCCCAGCCAATAGTGCTACGGGTATGACCACAGCCGCCGTGATCACGGCGTGTGACCGCGGCTGTGGGCTGGCCATGAGTAGGGCTGTTGACAACGGGTAGAGAGTCGGGTCCGTGAAGTTTACTACTACCAGTCGAGGGTTGATCACATTTCTGTCTGGTTCGACATTGATGTTACATGAATTCGCGAAGATGAACAGTTCGAAGGAATAGCACCGAGATAACGACATAATGTAGTCATTGCTGGAGATAACACGAACAGTTAGACAATACAAAAACAAGCAAGACAACACGTACAGCTAGACAACACGAACAACAAGCAAGACAACATGAACAGCTCGACAACACGAACAACGAGCAAGACAACGCAAACAGGGAGAAAACGCCTCCAACCAACCAAATCAGACAACAAGACAACACGAACAGCTAGAGAACACGAACTGCCACTCAACAGTTTGTTGTAGTTTATTCAGCTCCAACAGATCCGAAGAGCCAGTAACAGGACTGATAACAAAACATAAGAACAATGCGTATAAATAATAAAAACAGTCAGAACTATGAGTATAATAAAGGTATAAAACCGCACAATACCGACATTACTAACATAGCAGGCTAAAACTTTAGCATTATACCTATAAATGTTTTTGAATTACATATCTGAAAATATTGTTTTTCCATAAATATATCACAAATTGGTTCAGTTAAATACAATGTGTTGAAAGTGGTCATACATCTATTTATAACTGAGTATATCTTAATGTTGATTCTGCTATTGGAAATTCTAAAAGGAGTGTAGTTTCGTCGAGATCTCGAAAACAATGATATTTGATATTTCCTTCCAGATAGGACGAATCTAGATGAGAGTGCACACACTAATGTAGAAAGATCAGATCTGCAACTTGTATACAATGTTCAAGGGACGGTAGTCTAAGATGATGGCAAAGCGCAGGATTTTTTATTTGTAACAGAGATACTTACTGAATTTTGTTTGAACTCGTTCGGTTTTGTCGATAAAAGTACTTGTCATGGATTCCAAATAACACTGATGTATTCTAACTGGCTTCTGGCTAGATATATATACAAGGATCGCAACGTTTGTACATCGGTAAATGTTGTGCAAACGCGCTTAATAAATCCACACATGTTAAAAGCTTTAGAGACACTACGACTAATATGATCTTTAAAATTCAAATTACCGGTCAATGTGACTCCGAGATCTTAGACAATGGTGACCCTGGGTAGAGACTGGCTTAAGATGGTGTAGACAAAAGATAAGCATTTGTTTTTGTTAGTGAAAGTCATTATGCAGCATTTGTGTGCTTAAGTTTGAGGTGCCAGGTCTCACACCAGAGGCACACACTGTCCAGATCCTTCTGCACCAACTGACAATCGGTCACCGACGAAATTTCTCTAAACAGTTTGGAATCATCAGCATAGAGTGATATTTCACGTGCATCAACACGATTAGTGAGATCATTAATATACTAGATAAACAAAAGCTCTAGTGACTTGTCTAGCTCTGACCAGGTGTCCACATCCGACCAGGTCGGGAAGTAAACACCCGTCAACCGCGTCTGAGTCCACAGTATTTCCAAATTAGTTTCCAGACCCAACCTACGTTTGGAACAATATGTTCTGTTCACAGCAACCAGGTCACCACCACCGTGACATTTCTTGCTTTTTGCACAAATGTACTGTCCCTTTCGCTTCTGTAGATGTTGTATGAATCTGACAGTACCTCGTTGCCGAAAATATCCTCCAGCAGCCATGTCTAAGTAATAGTTATAAAACCGTAGGTATGATCACTGAAGTAAACGTTAAAGTAATTTACCAGTGATGCTGGTTGCCTTCTGGTAGAACAGTTTATGGCTAATACTTGGGTTACTACCACAATCCACGGCAGGACCAGGGCAGAGTTCGATATCCCCGCTCAGCTGGAGAGTTAACATGGCCAGGTAAAGAGTGTTTGAAATGGATCGGCCCCGTCTGCTTGGCGCCATTGTTTTTGATAAGCTTTTTGAGAGACGACTGAAGATCTCCGTGATGCCATCGTTGTAGCCAGTATCGGAGCGAAAACTCAACAATTAAGCGTCAGTATGTTCCGTAACCTGTTCTCACCTGCTGGTACACCAGTGGGTCGTCTGAGTGGAGTGCAAAATGATAAGGTAACACAAACGTGGAGAGCCAAAATACAGCCTGTAACACCTGCCGCCACCTTGGTGTTGGTGACAACTAGACACAAACAGCTCGACAATACAAAAAAAAAACACTTAACAGGAACAACAACTAGACCACACAAACAATTAGACAACACGAGCAGACACAGCTACGTCAGCAGGTGGACACAGGCTGCAGTTATAATGTACCTACGACGGAAGGGAGTGGCGTTGACGACGTGCACCAAGGAGAAGGGTAAGACAACAGTTAGCACGAGGAAGAGCGACTTTGCACTTGGTCTCAGGCCGCGGCGATAATCGTCCTTGGGAACTCTCGCACCTACAGAAACGAAGTTAGGTAACATTTCTGACGTACACGCGTATTCGGCCAGTAGCAGGGGATCGCGGTCACACATACACGCATGCCGGTGCACACACGCACGCATTACTATACAATCAACAACACGGACACCAGCACGCCCACAATCTTGCGCGGGCACACGCACGCATACACACGCAAGTTGTGTACAACAGCTCCGTTATGACTACTACGTGGTGCAGCGACTTGAATTTGGTGCAGAGAATTTACAGAAAAACGCAGTATATCGAATAGAATAAGTGTTACTTATTACTATTGCATATATATTATACATAAACGTATATTGTAGACACATATATTATACATAAACGTATATTGTAGACATATATATTATACATAAACGTATATTGTAGACATATATATTATACATAAACGTATATTGTATACATATATATTATACATAAACGTATATTGTAGACATATATATTATACATAAACGTATATTGTAGACATATATATTATACATAAACGTATATTGTAGACATATATATTATACATAAACGTATATTGTAGACATATATATTATACATAAACGTATATTGTAGACATATATATTATACATAAACGTATATTGTAGACATATATATTATACATAAACGTATATTGTAGACATATATATTATACATAAACGTATTGTAGACATATATTAGGAAACAGGTTTTGTTAATTAATAGTCAGAGGCAGTATTATAGAGTAAGTTAGTTCCGGACTCCGAAAGGGAAGTCAGTGAGCGTTAATATGGTTGTTTACCATTCGAAAATTAACATAGCATAGTGAATAGTAAGAAACAGAGGAGTAGTGGTTAGAATAAGTATTACTATTACACATATATTATGCACAAACGTCTTATAGACATATATTAAGAAACCGTTTTTGTTAACAGAGGCAGGATTTTTTCCGGACCCAAATTCAACAAGCGATAAAAAAGAGTTTGTTTACAGGTCGTGAATTAAACTGGTGTACCAAACTATCGTTTACATTGTTACATATATAGTAGATATAGTGATACATTTATATAAATTACATACATAAGGTAATATCTGACATAGTTGTAGTAAACGTTTTCGGTAAAAAGGAATTAACAGCAGGATTTAACGTAAGTTGGTATACACTGACTTCGTTGTTTTGTTTAAACAGTGTTCTCCGTATTAGTAGACGTTTTCTTTGCTCGTGCGAGCTTATTAGAAAATACATAGTTAGCAAGTATATTAGCCTAAAGTGTTCTTTTGAACACAAAAACAGCCTTATCCAAGGGTAACGTAGCAGTCAAATTAAGAATTTTTTTTATGGCGCCGTGCAAACGGCATGTAAAGGCCTCCAGGCATTTAATATGCAGCAGTTGCAACAACTGTGTGCACTTCGTCAAGTCCGGGTGTGAGAAGTCCTGGGCTGAGGTTCAGGTGGTTAGTTTTAGTGTGTAGAGTGTACGGGATGTACGAAGATGAAGGAACTAGAGGTGGAGTTGGAACAGCTGAAGCTGCTCGTTGTGGCAATGGTGGGAAGGGAGCAGGTGGGTTGTGCAAGAGGTTCCGCTGGGGGACAATAGATGATAAAGTGGGGGACGACGACGAGAGAAATGCTAGGGGGAACTCACCTCTGTCTGGGAGGAGGCTGAGAGGAGGTAAGGTGACAGGTCGCAGGGAGACAGGACGTAGGGAGACAGGACGAAAGGAGACGGGAAGAAAGGATTGGGAGGGAAGACAAATGTATCGAAGGAGAGGGGAGTGGGGGAGACAGTAGCGAAGGTGACGATAGTTAAGGTGATGGGAGTGAGGGAGACGCGAGGAATAGTGTCAGGAGGGAAGGCGATGGGAGCGCAAGTTAGCCAGGAGACGGGAGGGAAAGGTGACATGTTAACGGGTGAGAGAGAGAGACTGATAAAAGGCTGCCAGGTGACAAGGCTGCAGGACAGAATGTGATGGAAGGGATCCATCGGAAGAGCTATTCTGAGGCAGTGATCGTGAGGGTCAGAAAGAGAGCGAGGGTGTTTGTGGGGATCTTAAACACTGTCACTGAACGGTGAATGCGCATGTTCAAATTGTCAACAATTATTGCAAATATCGCGAAAATCTTAGGTTCCATGACTTTTGAAAGGTCAAGTGAAAGGTAAATTTAATCTGATCACCCTACCACAGCAACTGGAACATATGCCTTGAAGATAGAGTAGATGGCACAAGTGGCCAATGCCCTGGAGCAGGTGAGGTAATACATTTTTAATAATGTGGAAACTTTTTCAATTTGTGATCTTAAACACTGTCACTGAACGGTGTATGCGCATGTTCAAATTGTCAACAATTACTGCAAATATCGCGAAAATCTTAGGTTCCATGACTTTTGAAAGGTCAAATCAAAGGTAAACTTTAAAAAAAAAAATTTCAACATTATTTAGCGTTTTATAGTATACAAAATAGACACAAGTGTCGATCTTTGTACGCTATAAAACACGATGTTGCATTTAAAATTATATATCTCCAAAAGTATTGAAATGCGCATGATCAAACTTTCACAAATATGCTTCGACATATAAAAAAATCAACGGAATCTGAGGTAACATGATTTTTGCTAGGTCAGGTCAAAAGTCAAAGAATAAAAAAATATGGTTATCAAATTTTGTTTGTTTAATTGTCTACACAGATAGACATTTATTTGACACAAATATCATCTGTAGGTTACCTAGGAGAGGAGTTACAGCACCTGGAAGGTCTGGTAAAAATTTGATGACCTCTATCTCTGGTAAGAAAGGCCAGATTGAACTGACATTTGTTTGGTAACATGGACTCATGAACACAAATAAACACACAAAATTTCATCGAACTCGAAGATGGTCATGTAAATTCTTGATTGATTTGATATGGAATGCCCCACTTTGCATCGTTAGTTCCGTTGCAAGAAACTGAACAGAAAATGTAGAAAAATCCTCGTGATGCTTGATTTGTCGTGCACATTTGACACAATCGATCATGAATTGTTGATGACTCGACTTGAGCATTCATTTGGCATCACCGACAAGGCGCTTGCGTGGCTGCAATCGCACATCAGCGAATGGTATCAGAAAGTGGTAGTGGGAAGCGCCGAGTCGGTTGATTCAATATTGATGTGTGACGTCCCACAAGGGTCTTTGTTGAGCCCTGCATTGCATTGCATGTACACCAAGCCTGTCGGAGATATTGTCGCTAGACACGGTATGCAGTATCTTTGGTATGCTGACGACACTCAAATCTACCTCACAGTAGAACGAGATGAACCCAATGAAGCCTCGCTGGCAAAAAAGTGGAATTGTGTATAGCGGAAGTGGCTGCATGGTTGACCAAAAACCAGTTAAAACTTAAAACAGAAAAATCTGAGACGATCGTCTTCTTCCCAGAGAAGCAATGTGACAGTCTGCCTGCCAACGTATATTACAGTAGCCGGTCATAGAATTCAACCTTCATCGTGTGTGCGCAATTTGGGTGCACTATTTGATAGCAACCTGAAAATAGAACACCAGATTGCCAACACTGTGAAAAGTTGCTACTATCAGATTAGAAATATTGGGCAAATTCGGCCACATTTAACTGAAGAATCATGCAAGACATTTGTTCCCGCAGTAGTGACATTGTATTTATATTATGGAAATGCACATCTTCATTGTCTCCCACAGACGGCGCTGCAACGTTTACAAAAGGCACATAACTGTGCTGCTCGCCTCATTACCCGTACGAGGAAATACGAACACATTACACCCGTGTTGCAGCGGTTACACTGGATGCCCGTTCATTTGCGACCGATTTACAAAGGGCATCTTTTACGTTTTGTGCTATAAATGGTCTAGCTGGTTGAGTTAATTAGCTACCGCCCCATTAACAGAACTTTACGATCTGCTTCGCTGCCAGCGCTTTGGTCGTGCCGGCTCCACTGACTGTCACACGTGGTGATCGTCGTTTCGCTGATTGCTCAGCCGTTCTATGGAACCATTTAACACATTCTTTGAGGACAGCGAAATCATTACAAGTGTTTAGACCACTTTTAAAAACTCACCTTTTTAAACAAGCTTTTTCATAACTCACTGATAAGGACGTTTTAGGTGCATTCATTAAATATTGTATATATTAGTTTAGCATATTTATGGTCATTCTTTTAGATTCACTTGTATTACTGAACTTATTTAAAGCATAGTTCTTAAGAACTGTTTTTTATAATTGTATTAACAGTTTGTATGGTTATTTTTTTAGTCTTACTTGTATAAATTAATATATTTTAAGTAGTTTTTAGAATATGTTAATATATTTAATTTTGTTAATAGTTTCCTGACCTGTCTCAAGCTAAATGGTTGGTTTGATGAAAATGATGAGGAAATATTATCGCTACTGGATGATAGGCGTAGGGCACATGACGCAATGCTGTCAAAACAGACAAGAAGTCGAAATCAGCGCTATGCACAAGCAAAATCCAAGCTACAAAAAAAACTACGAGCAATGCAAAATGCCGGGTGGGACAAAAAAGCTGACGAACTGCAACAGCTAGCTGATGAAAATTCCTCAAAAGGATTCTTTGCTGCAATTAAACAGGTCTATGATCCCCAAAAAGCTGCTATTGTACCAGTTAGAGATGCAGAAGGTTCACAAGTTTTCACAGAGAAGCCAGAAATTGTGTCCAGATGGAGGGAATATTTCAGCGAGCTACTGAATCGCCCAACGACTGCTACAGAAGAAGCACTTGCTACGATAGAACAACACCCAATACAGGAAGACATTGCAAATCCACCAAAACTAGAGAAAACTGTGGCTGCCATCAAATCAACAAAGTCAGGAAAGACACCAGGACTGGATGGTTTACCTGCTGAAATATATAAATATGGAGGTGAAGCGCTTCATACTCAACTCCTGAAATTCTACCACACTTGTTGGACAGCAAAATAATTACCACAGCAGTTCAAAGACGCTTTGATAATCGCAATACACGAAAAGAAGGGTGACTGTAGTGACTGTGGGAACTACAGGGGCATTTCACTGCTCTCAACTGCCGGAAAAATCCTAGCATAAATCCTTCTGAAAAGACTACAAACAATTGCATAATTGATTCTCCCTTAAAGCCAGTGTGGGTTTCGCACCTCACGCTCCAAAATTGACATGATATTCACCTTGCTGCAACTACAGGAAAAAGCTGTTGAACAACAACAAAGCCTCTACATGATTTTTATTGACTTGTCAAAGGCATTCGACACAGTGGACAGATCAACCCTGTGGATCTTACTTAGAAGATATGGATGCCCTGAGACCTTTGTCAAACTAATTCAGAAATTTCACAATGGCATGGCTGGTTCAGTGTCTGTTGGTGGAACAATTACAGATCCATTTGAAATCAGTCATGGATTAATGCAAGGATGCGTCTTGGCACCCACTTTGTTCACTCTCTTTCTTGGAGCAGTACAATCTGCAGCATCGGAACACTTGAGTATGGGCGTTTTCATCCGCACTAGAACTGAAGGACAGTTATTCAACTTGGCTAGACTGAGAGCAAACACAAAAACTCGCGCACACACTAGAAGAAATCAAAGAGATTTGTAAACACTTTGAACAAGCTGCAACCTTATTTGGACTTACAATTAGTACAAAGAAAACTGTAACACTCCACCAACCTCCACCTGGACAAACTTCAACCAGTCCACACATTGAAATCTATGGCACCCCATTAAAGTCAGTCAATAACTTCACATACTTGGGCAGCACGATTGCATCTGACAACACCATCGACATGGAAATTAACAACCGTATACGTGCTGCCTCAGGGGCCTTTGGAGGATTTTGGAAGCGAGTATGGTCACAACATGGCATTGCAATCTCCACAAAGTGCAAGATGTGCAAGGCGGTTGTACTGCCAACACTACTGTACTCAGCTGAGACGTATACTCTCTACCGTCGCCACATCAGAAAACTTTCCCAAGTGCATCTCCGGCATCTACGACAATTCCTTCGGATATCATGAAAATACCACATTTCAAATATAGACGTGTTGAGGCAGGCCAACATGTCAATATAGAAGCCATTCTGACTGCATCCCAACTCCACTGGACTGGACATGTTACCCGAATGAGCAGCGATAGACTCCCAAAGGCGGTGTTCTATGGGGAATTATCCAGCGGGAAACGCCTTCGTGGTGGACAACGTTTGAGACATCTCAAAACAACACACATCCCTGTAAACACATGAGAACCTATTGCGCATGACAGACAAAAATGGAGGCGGGCCATAAATCAGGGAAAGATTCATATAGAAGAAACGTTAACTCAAAATTATCAACATGAGCACAATCGTCGGCATGGCCTTCTAGGTGCTTCTATACATACCGTCTACTGCGATGACTGCGGCAGAGGTTTTGTGGCACAAATAGGCTTAAATTCTCACCGAAGAGCAAAGCACAAGAATACCCCCCTTCATTGATGTCATCATCGAAAACGATGGACAGCAAAGAAGTATGCTTCACTATAGAAATTACAAGTATGGGCATACTATTTAGTTATATATTTCACAGCAAAATTAATTTGATTCGCTCATTCCCTGCAGATGGACCATGCCCCATTGTAATTTTCTTGATGATTGGGTCACCACAACCACATCATTGATTGGTCGAGCTATTTTGGAAATTATCATACATTGAAGATACGGAGTTTCCGGCTTGTTAACCTGTATGATGATGTAAATTATATCACCGTCTCAAGTTAAATGTTGTGTTTACATCATGGCTACAGTAGTGAGGTCACACTATGTACTTCACTACAGAACCTGGAAATAATGATAATCACAATATTATGTTGTATATTCTTTATTACAGAACGTACATTCATTTTATAAGCTCACAGTTTAAATATGTACTTGCCTGTAGAACTTACATATGAAGATGTAATATTTGAGTGTACTTCGTTTAGGTCAAATATCCAGTAATTTAGTTAAAACTTTACTCGGAGTAACTTAGTAATGCTGATGTATCTTCCTCTGAAGTAATCTATGATATGTGAACCTTTTATCCCCTTATGTATTAAACAAACCATTAAAGAGCATAATGATTGCAAAATTTAGCAAGATAGCCATCCAAAGCCACAAACCCCAGGTGGCAAGTGGACAAGGAAGCCATTGGCTTATCAAGAGTCCAACAATGATTCAAATATTTGTAACCTGCCCTTCTGAGATATGTGTCAATTTTATTTTTAAACATACTGTAAAGATGGTGGGTAAACATGATTTACAATTCTGATTGGAAAGATATAGGACATTGTTGATTATTGGGTATTGTGCTAGATTTGCAGTGTTAAACACCTGTCTGCATATGTATATAGCATTGAACAAACATGCATAAATGTTGTTGATCAATGAACATTAGTGTTGTTGTTGTTGTTGTTGTTGTTGTTGTTGTTGTTGGGGAATGCATATATATGTCAGCAAGAAAAAACATATTTTTCCATTATGGTAACTGAATCTGTTTATTTAAATAAGCCATTTTGTTGTTGTGCCTTTTTAAAGTTTCATGTGAAATATGTTAAACACTGTTGTAATCCTGACAGTAAACGTTTTCATAAGACCCAGATATTGTTACGTATTGTGTTCATTTAAAGTGCCTAAGACTCGGTTGCTAGTTTTAAATCTGTTTAAAAAAACTTAGCTAAATAAAATACCTTTACAGTATTTTTTAAGCTTTGACAATTTTGTTCACTCCACATTGACGCAGTTCGCCCATTTGTATCAATGAATACCTTGCTACAGGCAATGGGGGATATGTGGAAAAATAGTGTTTGTGAAGTAAATGCAGTATTGCTAAATGTTTCCCAGAGAAGCTCAGTTGCTGTTGGAATGAACTGATCTGCCAGGGGGTGTATTGTGCTTTGAACATGTTCCAAGGAATGGATACCGCAACATATAAGAATGCATCTTTACCCTTTTTACTTTTAATTAACCAAAAATTAGCATGTGATTTAGGTTTATATTTTTGTATTGGAATATGAGCAAATACTATGTCTTAGGCAAGTAACTGTTTCATGGAGTGTGATCATGTTACAGTTCTACTGCCAGTTGTCTTGTTATGTAAACATGTCAAAGACAACACTGGTATTCTTCTGTCGGTTTGCTACAGTTAATTTTGGCCTTGCCCTATAGTGGCCGAAACACTTTGTGAACTATCTGACGCTTGCAACAGCATTTACACTGAAATAAACAATTAGAGATGTTTTATTTCTTGCATAAACAAAGTATTTAATTTTTTTTACATACGTTTAAGCACTCAGAAAAACCACATTAAATACTACTATGGTATGAAAGTAGATAATCTAGTAGACAATGTGTGGCCTGAAAGTGAAAAATTATTATATACTGTCTGGCAAGACAGTGGATAATATATTAAATACTATGTGGTAAGAAAGTGGATAATCTATTAGATACTATGTTGTATGAAAGTTAATAATTTATTAGATACTTTGTGTTATGGAACTGATTAATATATATTATATATATATATATATATATATATATATATATATATATATATATATATATATATATATATATATATATATATATATATATATATATATATATATATATATATTAATATATTATAATGATATTGAAGTTAGTAATCTATTAGATATGTTGTGGTGTAAAAGTTAATAATATATTTTACTATTCTTGGTGAATAATCGATTAGATACTAGTTGGTATGGAAACGAATAATCTGATAGATACTATGTGGTATGAAAATGAATGACATTAGCTTATATGTGGCATGGAAGTGAATGACATTATATGCTATGTCATATGAAAGTGAATGACATTAGCTGATATGTGGTATGAAAGTGAATGACATTAGATATTATGTGGTATGAAAGTGAATGACATTATATACTATGTGGCATGAAAGTGAATGACAGATACTATGTGGTATAAAACTGAATAACATTATATACTATGAAGTATGAAAGTGAATGACATTAGCTGATATGTGGTATGTAAGTGAATGACATTAGATACTATGTGGTATGAAAGTGAATGACATTATATACTATGTGGCATGAAAGTGAATGACATTAGATACTATGTGGTATAAAACTGAATGACATTATATACTATGAGGTATGAAAGTGAATGACATTAGATACTTTGTTATGAAAGTGAATGACATTATATACTATGTGGTATGATAGTGGGCAGTTCAACATTGTTTCTCCATCTACAATACCTGATATATCATACACGATACATAGTGCAATAAAGAAAACACAGCCTGTATACATTGGTCATCATCACATTTGACTATCGACACTGTTGAGGTCATTGAAAGTTACATTGTCAATGCCTCTTTCCTCAGGAATCGGAGTCATGTTGTCTGGCTTTTTGGTCTGTCCGTCTGGTTGATCGGCAGTGTCTGACTGGCCTATGCTGAACGTTGGTGACATGGGCAAGCGGTGGCCCCATCTGCTCTTGTGAATCACTGCCATTCCAAAAGGCAGGTCATAAGAGCTGGCTTCACTTTTGTTCACATTCGTCGACTGTTGAAGGTTCTCTCTCAACAACTTCAAGCCTCTCTCTTCCTCTGTACCTACAGAACACGTGGCACTGTAATATTCCTGATTACAATACACACACAATTACACTAATATTCTTGACTACGACAAACAGTCCATGACACTGTGTATTATTTTTGATTACAACACACAATGACATTGTAATGTTGGTTATGATACACAAAATGACCCTAATATTTGTCATTACAAAACCCCCATGACACTGTAATATTCTTTATTACACACACCCCCATGACACTAATATGTTTTATTAGATAAACCCCTATGGCACTGTAATATTCTTTATTACACACCCCACCATGACACTATAATATTCTTGATTCCAACACCCCCATGCCATTGTAATATTCTTTATTACATACACACCCCACGACACTGTAATCTTCTTGATTACATACCCCCATGACACTTTACTATTATTGATTACACCCCATTACACTGTAATATTAGTTATTACACACACACCACATGACACTGTAATATTCTTGATAACACCCCCATGACAATGTAATATTCATAATTACACACATCCATGACACTGTACTATTCTTGATTACAACACACCCCCCATGACACTGTAATATTCTTGATTACGACACACACCTCATGATACTGTAATATTCCTGATTACACACCCCATGGCACTGTAATAGTCTTGATTACACACACGCCATGCACTGTAATATTCTTGATTACAACACACACCCCATGACCCTGTAATATACTTGATTACAAACATACACACCATGAAACTGTAATATTCTTGATTACACACACAGCCCATGACACTAATATTCTTGTTTACACCCCCCCCCCACATTGACACTGTAATATTCTTGATTACACACACACACCCCATGACACTAATATTCTTGATTACAACGCATACGACCAAGGGTCGATCATATGTCCTGAGGTAACTCAGGAGCCTCATAAGTGATCGGCATATCTTAGGGTAATGAAGACAGGAAGGTCCGGTTTGAAGTGAGGCTTGGTTCGTCTCCTCTTCTGCAGCGCCGTGTACAGTCGGCGGCCTGATGCCTCCAGGTTGTGATAATAATGCAGCATTTGTAGGTAGGTCTTCCGTCTTTGGATCGTTTTCTCTGGCCGCCATGTGTTCTCTGGTCATGCCTCAACTGGGAAGAGAGGCAGGAGTCGGATATTCTAACACAGTCCAGCAGAGTTGGTTTTGCATAATGATTACATCAATGCTGGTTGTCTTTGTCAATGAGTGTTGGTGTGGCGGTCTTTCCACTAGATGCAAAACATCTTCTGAAGGCAGCTTTTGTGAAATATCTCCAGAGCCTTTCGGTGGCAACGATAAGTTGCCCAGGCCTGACTTTCGTATAGTAATGTAGTGACGGAAACGCGTCCGTAAACCATGCCAATGGTCTCCTTACTGAGGTTGTGGTCATCAAAGACTCGGTGGCGCAGCTTCTTAAAGAAAGTGTTGGCACTATATATTCGGTGCTGGATTTCTTTCTTCTTCGATTGTTGCCTTTTGGGACAGGTAACTTCATAGATATGGGAAGTGCTCGACAACTGCAAGGGTTCCTCTGTAGATTATGATTTCTCGAGGTCTTGCTCTGTTGTCGCTGGTAGCTTGGTGGATGAACGTGGTCTTCCAGATGTTGATGGAAAGTCATCTGCAGAGTGAGCAAGTATGACGTCGAATATGGGAGGTTGATGACGACTGTCTTCGTCACTTTCGTCTTCACCTTGATATGACTCAGGTTGAATAACCTCCAGTCAAGCCGGTATTCAAGCTCGTCGCCAGTAGGAAATCAATGTCGAACAATAAAAGGATGGAACGTAGGCAGACGGTAAAAAGGGTCGGCTCGATAACGCATCCCTGTTTGACGTCTGTTCGAATTGTGAAAGGCTCCATTTCAGTCCCATTGTAGATTATTAGGAAAATTATCAAATATTAATATTTAAGGCGTAACATTTTGGAATATGATATCTACGTGTGTTTCTATTTAGGTATATGTATATATATATATATATATATATATATATATATATATATATATATATATATATATATATATATATATATATATATATATATATATATATATATGTAAATATATATGGGCACTCTATATACGCATACAGTAATCCGGATACGCATAATCGTTAATCCGGACACCTTGGTGTCCAGTGTGTGTGTCCGGATTAACGAGTTGTCCGGATAAATGAATCATGCAATTAATGGAGTATTTTAGCACTTGTAAATTCCGTTCCAGTGAAATTGTGTCCTGATGCCGAGGTTTCCGGATTGTTGGCGTCCGGATTAAAGAGGTTCCATTGTATAGTATATGTATGGATGTTTTGTGGAATGTATGCACATTTATTGTGTGCTTCCTAATTGAGAATGATATCCCCTACCTGGTATGGTATTGTCAAGGAAGAAAGCAGTGACGCCACCAACCAACATGCCGGTGCTACAGAAGACTAGTAGAACATCGTCTAGTGTTTGGACACCTACAATGTAAACAGAATATCGTCTTGTGTATGGACACATGCAATGTGAACATAACATCGTCTAGTGTTTGGACACCTACAATGTAAACAGAACATCGTCTTGTGTATGGACACCTACAATGTAAACAGAACATAGTCTAGTGTATGGACACGTACAATGTAAACAGAACATCGTCTAGTGTATGGACAACTACAATGCGACTAGAACATCGTCTAGTGTTTGGACACCTACAATGTAAACAGAACATAGTCTAGTGTATGGACAACTACAATGTGACCAGAACATCGTCTAGTGTATGGACGCCAACAATGTGAATAACACATCATCTAGTGTGTGGACGCCAACAATGTGAACATTATTGCGATACACATACAACACACGCAAACATGCTTTAGTTATTGTGTTGAAAGTTGTAACTACGTCAAAAGGAAACATTGGAAACGGTTTCTTTTGTAATGTAGTCAAGATATCAGTTCGCTTACTGTATGTCAAAATCTAACGTTGGAGATGTTACTAGTTTAATTTTTTTCCTAAACATTGTGTTTTCAGTAAACTTTTACAGCTGCATAATGTTTTCAGTAAACATTTGCAGCTGTGTAACGCGGCGCAAAAACTGTGCATCGCTATGTATCGCGATACGTATAGTATCGTGACACAAATATCGTATTGTACATTAGCTTAGTGTATCGTTGCAGCCCTCATGATGAGGGTCATACCCGGGTAGACTAGGTGGGTGCGTGCACGTACCTGTATTAATGGCTGTGCGGTTCTGGGCCACCCACCCTGGCACTGACAGCCCGAGAAACAGAGAGAAACCGGCTATAAATAGATTTCTTGGAATACGTAAGTCAACCATCTGAAGGTTCAATATTCCAACCGCTGTTATCATTCCTGCAACAACAAGCACGGCACACCATGTGCCATTTTAGGAGAAAGAGAGAGAGAGAGAGTGTGTGTGTGTGTGTGTGTGTGTGTGTGTGTGTGTGTGTGTGTGTGTGTGTGTGTGTGTGTGTGTGTGTGTGTGTGTGTGTGTGTGTGTGTGTGTGTGTGTGTGTGTGTGTGTGTGTGTGTGTGTGTGTGCGTGCATGCGTGCAATTCAACACACAAAATAACTCATGTATTTTATTGCGATATAAAGCCTCGTATGTATCGAAATTGGTTGTTAGGAAATGGGAATGCATGCATGTCTTCCGTCTCTGGAACTGTCTGATGCACCAGCTGTAGCCTCTCTTGACGCCTTCAAATGCAAACTGGGAGGCTGGTCAAAGAGCTTGTAATCGTGTCCGTAAGAGCATATGTGTTAACACTAGTTAATTTGTTTTTGTCTTTAACAGATGATGCTTTTTACGATCGAGAACAATTATAAACACAGAGTGCATAATATTCACACTCGATTACGCGTTCGCATCGAGTATGCAACCACATCTGTGGGATATTACTTAGAAATAGGATTCTCCACAAAACTACTGAGAACGAGAGGAGAAAGAAGAATAAATGTCACTAACCGAACATAACCATGAAGACTCCCCCAATCACCGGATCTGGGATGGTTGCGAAGAATCCGCTAATTTTACCGACCGTCCCAAAGATAATGAGGAGGACCCCGGTGGATTCAAACACTCGTCTACTGGCAACCTGCAAACATATGCAACTAAACGTAGATTATAATGTGTCAGTCTGCAAACAGACGTAACAACACGTAGATTATCGTCTGCCAGTCTGCAAACAGACATAACAACAAGTAGATTATCGTCTGTCGGTCTGCAAACAAACGTAACAACACGTAGATTGTGGTATGTCACTCTGCAAACAGACGTAACAACACGTAGATTATCGTATGTCAGTTTGCACACAGACGTAACAACACATAGGTTATCGTCTGCCACTCTGCAAACAGGCGTACCAACAAGTAAATTATCGTGTGCCAGTCTGTACACAAACGTAAAAACGCGTAGACTATCGTCTGACAGTCTGCACATAGACGTAGCAACACATACACTATTGGCTGTCAGTCTGCACACAGACACGTTGACTAGTGTCTGTTAGTTTGCAAACAGACAGTAACAACACGTAGATTATCGTCTGACAGTGTACAAACAGACGAATCAACACGTAGATTGTTGTTTGCCAGTCTGCACACAAACATCACAAGAAACACGTAGATTATCGTCTTTCAGTCTGCAAACAGGCAACAACAAATCAAATAGCTTTGAATTTGTTAAAATCAGTTAGGCGTGTGCAGTAAATATACAATATAACATGTGTGGATTAAGCAAGAGGTTTGACTTTCGCGAACACTTAATGGGGCGTTTGTGGATATATATATATATATATATATATATATATATATATATATATATATACATATATATATATATATATATATACATATATATATACATATATATATATATATATATATACATATATATATATATAAACATATATATATATATACATATATATATATATATATATATATATATATACGTATATATATATATATATATATATATATATATATATATATATATATATATATATAAATATATATATAGATATATATATATATATATATATATATATATATATATATGTATGTATATGTATATAAATATATATATATATATATATATATATATATATATATATATATATATATATATATATATGTAGATATATGCGACTTGGATAATAGAGGTTATCCCTCCCCCTAAGTTATAGTCCGAGACGGCAGGCGGAGCGCACAGATCGTCGGACATGGCCGAGGACGATCGGTTGTGGAGTAAATCCACACACGCCCCATTAAGTGGTCGCGAAAGAAAGGCGAACCTCTTCCTTAATCCACACATGTTCTATTGTATATTTACAAAGCCTGGATTCACAATGTAGATGAGACAACAATTAATATAATTACGAATACTCTCAGAATCTGGGCGCATATATATATATATATATATTCTGAGTGTATTCGTAATTATATTAATTGTTGTCTCATCCGGGGATTTGGCTAGCTAACTCATAAAATAAGAGTAAACTTTTATAAGTTTATACCATGCATTCAAATCAATTTTAAACTTTGATTATATTGACACAACTGTCGCACTGAAAAGCTAAATCATAGAAAATAATGCTATAGTGTAGAATCTCTAGTGTGATTGGCTGCTGGCGCTTCACGATAAGGCCTGCACAAAATGGAGCCTGCAACAGTCACATCTCTTCCGAGCCTGAGTCTCTTCTCGGCGAGTTCTCGAAGGCGAGCGAGAGTCGGATAAGCGAGACTGAGGGCGGGACAAACGATATATGTATTGCTGCAAAGGAACTTACGTTGGTTATCCCGATGATGGCGATGTTTTCCGAGTAGATGGCTGTGCCCGTGCCGGTCCCCCACAGTCCGGCCAGCACACAGCCCACGCCTTGGGCCAGAATCCCTGACGACAGCAATAATTTACACCCTTAGTAAGACTTACTAACCCGATCCGGCTAATTAATTTTCATGTGGCTGCAATAAGCTTGAATACGAACTTAGTTTAGATGTTTTCTAGGTATTTATCGCCCGAAAGTCGTAATGTTGACACTTATGCCGTTAGCATGAATACTGTTAGCATGTATTTATTCCTAAAATGATTAATTGAGCAGAATTTTAACCTGTATTAAATGTTAAAAGATATGTTTCAACAAACTGGGTTTCCATTCAAAGACCAAACCGGAGATTCGTAGGTAACAAAGCAGTTCACCATCTATTAGGGGGTCTAGAAGAGACCTACGTACCCCGGTTTATGGCGTGTACCGGCGGTGGTGGCATTTCCGCCATCTTGGCGGCGGCGTAAAAGCTTCCAATCGCCTCTATCATAGCAGCGAACACCGCGGCCAACATGCCGCACACGGCCGCCGCGCTAACCGTCGGCAACCCCCACTGAACTACAACGTGACGACATTCTGATAAAATGATCTACAACGTGACGACGTCTGATACACCAACATAAAACGTGACGACGTTTGACATACTGATCTACAACGTGACGACGCCTGATACACCGACATAGAACGTGGCGATGTCTGATTTACTGACCTACAAAGTGACGACGTCTGATACACTGACATACAACGTGATGACGTCTGATACACTGACCAACAACGTGATGACGTCTGATTCACTGACATACAATGTGATGACATCTGATACACTGACCTACAACGTGACGACGGCTGATACATTGATCTACAACGTGATGACGTCTGATACACTGACCTACAACGTGATGACATCTGATATACGGGCCTACAACGGGATGACGTCTGATACACTGATGCACACGCCTTCCATGAGTGTGCTTGTGCGTGCACGCGCGCGTGCGTTGTGCTTATACGTTCGATTATCAAAACCTGGATTAGTCCAGCGTAGTAAATAGAGCCTATATACTTTATTTCAGCAACGAACCAACGGGCAATGCTGAGACTAACACTGATGTACAAAGTCTACTCACAAGGGTAGGGAAAGCGAAACCAGCTGGCCTTGGTGAGACGGTCCATCTTGACGTCTGTGCGTGCCAAGTGCCCCCAGGCGGCGGGGTCGGCAGGGAGCACGTCGTACACCGTCAGCAACGCACACACTCCCCACGCTATGGCGATCGCCAGGACCACCTGCAAAGATGGAAAACATTGCTACCGGTGAATATCGGTTTTACTAGGAGGTAGTTGGCTAAAATATCGAATCGTGAATTATGCTGCTTTAGTCGACGATTATTGACGTTAGGGCGATAAATAAATAACATTATTCAATACTATTAAAAAAACATGTTTATTTTTATTATTACAGTGACACAAGTGACCATGCTGAAGTGTTTTGCCAACTATCGTTATTATTGATAGTTCAGTGTCCTATTGACGATAACTATCGATAGTTTCATTTACTGTCAGTAGTGTTGCATCGTCACATCGACTATTGCGATGAATCAATAGTTCGATGTATTTTTCCACCCGTTACTACCAGTTGTCCAGAACAGAACATTTGTATTACCGTTTCCACAACCCCAGGCAATACATAATGAAGAGGAGCATATTTATTTATCCAGAGATAATCGCACGCAGAGAAACATGTTTTTCTTATGGCACAGAAAATGTAGGAAATAAAACCACAACACCATATGTTGGAAAATGTATTACTACACTCCATGAGGACACGGAAGACGAACATATATAGACATTGATGAGGAAACAGAACAAAACATAACGAAGAATCAGTGATAACTAAGATCGTACTAGAAGTATCGGTCATACTAAAATCGAATTAAACCTGGCGCGTGTCCACGTCACTTGGACTCCAACCTTTGTTATTCGGGCAGGTTGTATGTACATGAGATGATATTATACTAACGGAGGCGTGGAGGCTGCATGAGGATGGAGAACGCAGCAGGGGACGGAAACGGATAAGAATGAGGGACGTTGTGAAGAGGGATATGGATATGTCAAGAAGGACGCAATGGGTAGGACATCGTGGCCGAGGACGACCCGAGCGGCCACTCCTAATAGGGTATACATGGTCGAAATAAGATGACGGGTAACCGAGACACTCACGGCATACAAGTGGAAGACACGGTACGTCTTCATTCTGAATCCCTTCTCCGACGAGTAGGACATGCAGGGAAGACCCGTGCCTCGCAGGTACTGCGAGAAAATGACGACGAGCGCGATTGTCCTGCCGACCAATCAAACACCATAGTGAGACCACGTGACATGAACCAATGACCTTTTGGTCAATTGCACTGAGGCTTTGTTACAAGGGTAATATTTGCTGTATTCAAAACAAAAACTAAATATGTATGCAGGCTGATTCCGACCTGGTGATAGTCTCGCTATGATAGTGTGTGCGGTCCATCGAATGTCTGTGTATTTTATTTTGCCTTGCCCAATGTTTACAACATACAACTGATCAGTTCAAAAAGTAAACATCACTGATCATTAACAAGATTTTAACAAGATATTTCCAAAGCAACACATTCCAAATGGCAACTAAACAAGGAATCCATTGGCATATCGAGAGTGTTATTGTTCATGTTGCGTAGCCCGCCCGTAAACAGATATCTGTAAATTTTGTTTTTAAACTAATGGAATTTACACAATCAGAACTTGCGTGCAATGAATATCACTTCAGGATGGGTACTTACATGACTGCAATCCACCAGTGTTTTGCACAGAATGAAGCCGCGATTGGCGCAAGAGGCAGTCCAACGAGACTGATGGTTGGTGCTATGGTCAAAGGTCCAATGTACCGCAGCAGGAAGCCCATGCCTCCAATGAGACCTATTATCACCTCGGCGAGGGACGCCACAATAATGGCTCCCTGAATCTGTTGGCCGCACATTCAATATTTCGTTTCATTATTATCAAATACATGTTTGTGTTACAGACGTGAAGTGTAGAATGGATGCTTGGGTTGTGTAACTTTTGTAAACACGACCAATATATCAATCACTCAATTAATCAAAATGTAGTAAAACACCATATTCTACATGAACAAATAAAGGTATTATTAGTAATAATGAGTTGGAAATGGGGTAAACAAAAGTCCAATACTTATCATCTAATATATTGAAAATCATTGACAATACACAT
Source organism: Lamellibrachia columna (assembly GCA_963662155.1). Taxonomy (NCBI): domain Eukaryota; kingdom Metazoa; phylum Annelida; class Polychaeta; order Sabellida; family Siboglinidae; genus Lamellibrachia; species Lamellibrachia columna. The sequence continues at coordinate 22,451,480 of OY759261.1, read as the reverse complement.
GCAATGATCATATCAGCAAATAAAGATATACGTATTTCATTGTGTCTTCTTTAACACGTGATGTTGGACAATACAGACAAAATGGCATATCAAGTTAAATTATATGCCCCACCTTTCCAGTTGTTACCGCTTGCTTTAATTGTGATACATTCAACTCTCTGCTGTGAAGGGGTGAGGGTCAGGTAACGTATTGTCGAGCCACTCTTTCTGTTCTTTCTTTCCATCGTTTTCTATCGGCCACCCCCTCTCTCCATCTTTTATCCTCCCCGATCTTCTCATATCCCTCCTCACGCAGTCCTCCCATATCAGCTGTGACCTTCCCCTTTTACCGTGTCCTGGTGTTTTTCTACCTCTGCTCTCTTTGCTAGTTTGCCTGCATCCATCCTTACAAAATGGCCTGCCTATCTCATCCTGTTTCTCACCAATCTTCCTGTTAGGCTGCATTGCATCCTAACCTCTTTCCTTCCTCTGTCCACCGTCTTTGTTCTTGTTATTCGACTAACCCAGTTGTCAGTTGTTCTCACAAACTTGCAGCTTCTGCTGTTGTTGTTGTTCTGTCAACGCCACTGTCTCCAGACCACACAGGCATACCAGTGTAACACATGCTCTCAGCCTTTTCGAAATTTTTATTTCCGATATGTGTTCCTATACCTTTCTCCAAGCATTCTCTCCAGCTTGTATACGACGTAGCACCTCTACCTCTGAATGTCTATCCTCCAAAGTACACAAAGCCACCCACTTGCTTGATCTCCTCACCATCCAACATGATGTTCAACTCCTCTGTCTGATGTCCAACCCACATCACTTCTGTCTTGTCCAGGCTCATTATCAGTCCGTGATGATGTTTCTGCTGATTATTTCCATCACCATGATACACGGTAACGAGCTAATGGCACTTCCTTGCCTCAAACCGATATTAACTGAAAACTCTTCCGACAACCCAGATCCAACCACAACTTTTCCTTTTGTTCTCTCATACATTGTTTCCACCATCCTGGCTTCTGCTTCTGTACTCCCATCCATCTCATTGTTGCCATCGCCATCTCTCTTGGGACTATGTCATAGGCCTTCTCAACGTCCACAAATCCCATTTCATTCTCCCTTGCATCTCCAACCTCTTCTCTACCAGCTGCCTTAATGCAAACATCCCTTCTGTCGTCCCTCTGCCCTTGCTGAATCCCTGTTGTTCTTGCTCTACTTTCGTTCGGATCCTCCCACCCAGAAGCTTCTCTAACAGCTTCAAAGTGTGACTTAGAAGTGTGATGCCTCGGTATTTCCATGGGTCTTGCACATCTCCCTTCCTCTTTCATATTGGGACAATTAGCCCTGTCCGCCTATCCTCTGGTACTTTACCATGCCTCATTCTGCAGCCTCTTTGTCCATCTCATTCCACTCTCCCCTGCTGTCATTACTATCTCCACACACATTTCGTCGATACCAGGTGCCCTTACCTTCTTCATCCGTTTCATCCTGTGTGCATCTATGTATCCGTAATATCAGTTAACTCCACTTTCCCCTCTACATACGATGGTAATTCCAAATCGTTGTTATTTCCTTCCTGGTTCAGTAGCTCGTTGTAGTAGCTGTCCCAGATCTTTAGCACTGCACCTTGTTTTTTCACTCACTAACTTCCCATTTCTATCCTTGATCACCGTCCCACCCTTCACGTCCTTACAATTATCACCCCTGTTTCGGGCCATTTTGTATATCATCTTCTTTCAACCTCATCTAGCTTGCTACATGCGTCTGCTTCCATATCTCTCCTCGCCTTATCAACAGCTCTCTTTGCCGCTTTCTTCTCCTGCCCGTATATGTCTTCTCTATTTCTTTCTCTATTTCTTTCCAGGCTTCCTTCTATTCGCATACTGCCTCTGCAACTTCGCTTGTCAACCATCCTTTGTTACTACTCCTTGACACTCCGCCCTTTCCCGATATTCTTCCACATTGACTCTCTGCAGCTTCCACAAACGCTTCTTTATATTTTTTTCATTCTTCCTCCAGAACACCAATTTCTTCACTGAGCTATATTCCATAGCTGCTGCTTCCGGACTATCACTAGATCTATTTCTGTCATGTGCTGTCCACTCCTGTACGTGATCTTGTGGCTCTCTCGCTTCTGTGAGAAAGAGCTAGCCAATGCTAATCCCATTTTTTCGCCACCAGCTCAACCAGAGCTCGACCCTCTCTATTCCTCGCTCCCAATCCATATCTGCCAACGCTATCCTATTCATATGGTTCCACTAATCCAAAGTGTGCATTGAAGTCTCCCGCAATACACAATATCACCTCCGGCGATACCAACCCCATCATCCTCTCCAAAGCATCCCTGAACTCCTCTTTCTATTAAATAATAGTACAAATATTGTTGAATGAGAGGTAAAAAGGTACGTTCTTGTATGGCGCGGTATCCAGTCCGTAGGACCGCTCAAAGCGCTTTACACTTCACCCCCTGTCAGACCTGTTCATTCCAAGCCCATGTCAAGAAGAGGGCTACCTGGGTCATATTTGGAACATTTTTGCCACTCAGCAGCGCTGCCCTGGCTGACCTGCTGTTGCGGTTTTATGTCATCGTTTTCCTTCTCCTAGATCACCTGCCTACCAAGGCTAATGAGCTTGATCTACCCAGCACTATTGCCCATAGTTGGGGGTTGGAATGGTGCAGCACCGGGACGTGTCCACACACTGGTCGGCCCTGCACACTGCACCTTTAAGGCTCCAACCTGCTCCGAGATCCCTAGCACATTCGCCTGGGCCGCAAGGTGCCCAGTATCCGCAGAGTACCACGAGGAGGTTGTGCTAGAGTCTTGTCTATGGAGAGGCTATGTACCAGCAGGGGAGACGCACTCGGCTCCCTTTTCACTACAAGGAGTTATCTGGCGGCTGTAGCTGAAAGCGAGAGTATGAAGCACACATTACATATTACACACTATACCACAGCACTAGGCACATCACACAGACCTTTGTAAACACACCACACCAGTTTAAACATTATGAATTACTAATGGATAATATTGACTTAGGCCACAATTGTAAATATACAGTACCTCTCGCATTCGACTTTGCCAAATCTCGGTAGTGTCATTTGCTGCATATGGAGAGCCTTCCTGGAAAGGGACTGTGATGTTGGTGCCGCTTCCAACTAAACAAAGGCACCGATCATAGTAACAAGCATATTAGGACTTGTAAAATATTGAACATATATTATGCTTTTGAAGCTACTTTCTTAAGTTGTCGGTTCTCACGCTTTGAGTGAGCTAAATTAATATGTAATTTCTGCTACTTCTTGCGACGAGTAGATTTAGACGTTTGTCTCACACCTATATTTTAATTTATGTTATTTATGCTAATGTCTTCCAAATACGAGTTCAAAACCCGACGTCACTCGAACCTACAAAACCCACGATGAATTAGTTTATTCGAACCAGATAGTTTACTTGAGCCAGGTCGTTGCCTCAATATACACAACACTATTTAGGGAATAACACAACATGTGCTGGTGTCAGGACTATGCTACCAGCCAGATAACATCACAATTGATCGCGCGGGCACGAGTGGATGTTATCTCACTGGTAACGCTCGATTAACTTCAACAAACAGTGTGTTATTCTCGTTATATAAGGGCCAATTAATATTTGAACGAAAGTTTTCACGTAAATAAACATGCAGCTGGGGACGGGTTCACGAAGCGTTCCTACCGTACGGACGTTTGACGAAGATTGTGTAACACACAAACCGTTGTCAATTGCATTCGAAATTATTCAAACTTCAGTTTGATTCTCAGAAGGAGTCAGTCGTGTGTTATGTGACAGGATTTCTCACGGTAAAGTACACTACACCAATCAGATAGTTGTATTGCCGTGCATTACTTTCCACGGATCACGCATGGCTGCCCCGTTGTGAGAATCCATATTTTAAGCATGCGTTTGTGAACGTCCAGTCAATGTCTTGGTGTCTTCTTGGAATTCATTGTATGTAATTGTTCGCAACGCTGCGGACAAATGTACGTAATACCTACAAAGGGTGATTCGATTGTTCTTAGAAAGGGTAATAGTGGGATGAATTTCAAATAGTCTTACTCGTCCATCCTGGGGTCGTAGACGGACCCCTCAAAGTTTGGCGCCAGATATGTAAAGCGTCTATGAGGAGTATCATAATATACATACATACGTACATAGAAAGAAATAGTTTCATACGTGAAAACGTTGGGACGAATAGACTCGTGCACACGTGCATCCGTATATACGCACAATAACTATAAAATTCGCACATATGCACACACACACACACGCACGCACGCACGCACGCACGCCACACACACACACACACACACACACACACACACACACACACACACACACACACACACATATATATATATATATATATATATATATATATATATATATATATATATATATACATAAAAACACGCATACATACATACATACATACATACATACATACATACATACATACACATACACACACATACACACACACACACACACACACACACACACACACACACACACACACACACACACACACACACATACACACACATACACACACACATACACACATACAGTAAAATACTCCACTAGTTGCTTCACACGGGGAACAATGATAAGTCCATCGTCGTCCCAACTTTTAGTTAAATTTTAAAACAAACACGAATCTATTATTACAGACAACAAGTTCATCTGACACGAGTCTATTTACCACGTATGGTGCTGACGCGGTGCTACAATTACACATTATATAGTGTTGTGATTCAACTGAATTCGAGTTTAGGACATATGACAACACCGCTTGATCTCACGTCAAGTTGATCGGCCATTTCAAACGCCTCTTCAATATTCCTCATTTGTAACCATGACAGTTAGAGTAACTTTAATGTTATTGCTTTGCATTTCGGGCAAATCAGGGGTTCATATACGACCTCACGGTCTGGTGTCTCAGTTTTAGATTTTCGAAATTCAACCCGCTATTGCCCTACCTACGAAAAATTTAATGTTGCAGTCATTACGTACAATTGTTGGCAACGCTAATTATGAACAATTACGTAAAATTGTTGACAATATATGTATATTTATGTGATAACGTTTTTTTAATATTGTTATCTTGACAGTCATTTAAGAATTACCAAGTTTTCCCGTCCGGAGGATCGGTAATTTTGTTAGTTATTTCAAAGCCGCATGATCTAAAGCGGCGGTGTTCTCAACATTATATATATATATATATATATATATATATATATATATATATATATATATATATATATATATATATATATATATATATATATATATATATATATATATATATATATATATATATATATATATATATATATAACTTATCATAAATGCCGTTACACAGATTAACCTTCCATACATTAACAAATATGTCATGGTATTTCATCTACTCACCATCCTCTGATGGACAAACCCACTGTGGCAGCGATAGTATGGCAAACGCGGGTGTCATGAATGCGAATGAACCGCCCTGAACAACAGGTAACCTGACAGACGAAAAATATGAATACTGAACGTTCTTCGTGTCAAAAACCTGATCTACTGTCAAAATGTCTCGCCGTTTTCCAGGTATTATTTCGCTCTACGATGTATCAGATTCTACTTACCGGCGGATGTGATTCTAGCGTTGGTAACAATTGTATATAACTACCTACTACTATTTTTCTGAGCTACGTAAAACGCGTCAAACGGCCATATTCGTAATATCTCCACTGCGGGGGAATTTCGAAAATATTTTATTGTACGAACCATCCTCATTGGCCCCGGGCACCATGGACCCCGGCACCATGGGCTCCCGGCACCATGGATGGGGCCCCGGACACGTCAGCGAAACAGAAGGAGATGTGAGGGACCATACACACATACATACAGTCACAAACTACTTTATAGCAGAGCATGGTACAATATAGCATAGAATAGTACAATATAGTATAGCATAATATAGTATACCGTATCTTAGTATAGTAACAATATATGTAACTACCTGCTCCTATTACTCTGAGGTACGTAATGATACGGACAGTCGCAAATACTTTATGGTATAGCATAGTATAGCAGAGCATAGTATAGTATAATATAGCATAGCATAACATAGAATAGAAGCTGTAGCTGAGAGTGGCGCGGGATGTTCACCTGGAGCCGAGCAGTGTCTGCAGCAGTGTGGCGATGCCGCCGACGACAAAGAAGGTGCTGATGAGTTCCCCGAGGGCGAGACTGTCGGGCGGGATGCACAGGGCCGGGGCGAGGATGAGAGGCACAGAGATAGTGCCGCCGAACATCGAGATGTAATGCTGCAAAAACACATACACATAGATACGTACATACGTACATACATTCATACGTACACAAGTATACTTGCATACATGCGTACTCTGCAGTCCTGGCGGCAACTCGACATTGCCCGCGAACATGAGAACGTAAATATGGTAATATAACGTCTTCGTTGATGCAATTGTAAATACATGTTTCGATAGTATCACTACTTTCTATGCTACTTGGGTGTGTTGGCATACACAGTTGGCTAGGTACGTGTTCCGCTCCCAACACAACCCGCCCAACCATGCTGTGATAATTTAGTTTACTTTCAAACTCCGAACGGAAGCATGCTGGGTTCATTTAGTTTCGCTAAAGTAGAATAAAGCTACCGCGTACACTGCCATCACGCTACGTTATATCACCTGCATGACATAGAACGCTATTTGTGTGAAGCCTTGTAATTAATATGAAGTTGACAAGGTGAAACTAATTTACACGTACGTTAAGAAAGATGTAACCCTAATTTATTATATAGCAAGTGACGTGTTTGTGAAACACTGCAAAGAGAACGATTTGAATATTGGTAAATAACTAGTTGCAAATTTTATCACTCGCATCAGCAAGATTCACAGCATTAATGATTTTATATTTATCCACTGTTTAAACTCAAAGCTTTGACTTGGTTTCCCGGGATTACTGACCACTAAACCACTTTTGAAGTGACCGTTTTTATAAATTTTAGAGTCCAAAATTTTATGTAAGAAACAACGCCCCTTCCACCAACTTGGATGATGCCATAATGTGGACATATAATTTACTAATGTAAAGTGCCTAAAACTGCCGGTGAGGCGCCTGCAGACGTGTCTATTTTGATATGACTAGTCGTAATAACGTAACAGTATTCAGTGCCGAATTAATTAGACACCTACTCACAAAGGAGTGAATACGAATGAGCCTATACGTGTACATGAATCATGCAACACAGTGTCAACCGGTTTATCTGTACGTAAGCAGTTTCCTACCTGGAATGCGAACGTGACGTTGAGATACCAGGGTGGGACGTCTTCTATGCCGTACAACATGACGTGTGGGGACGAATGCGGGCTATCGCTCGCTGTCGAAGCCATTTCGTGGCTCTCGGACTCTTGGAAATCAATCGTTTCATCTCCGTTACATGATGACATGTCTCCGTTACAGGCCGGTGCAACGTCTCCTTTACACGACAACACAACGGAGCCAATCCGTTGACGACTTTCCGTGGTTGTTCTCTTACACCCGTCTACTGGAAGAACAAACTTGACAAAATATGTGTTGCACTACGAATTAAAATTCAATCAATGCTTGGGCGATTGAATATAAACATTATCACATTTCAGTCCTTACATCGTACACATTGGCTGTTGTTTAATCAAGGACATTTACTGAAGCGTAAGTTAGACTGTCAACGTGGCAGTCACATAAAGACGGAGACATATAGACGATCGACCGGAAACCATTATACCCATTATGGCCAAAAAGAACTTGTTAACTACACTCTGTCAACACCACTGCAGGAGCAACACCTGTTTACAAGAGTATATGGGAACAACATTGTGTCAACACCACTGCAGGAGCAACACCTGTTTACAAGAGTATATGGGAACTACACTCTGTCAACACCACTGCAGGAGCAGCACCTGGTTACAAGAGTATATGGGAACAACATTGTGTCAACGCCACTGCAGGAGTAGCATTTTTTTTTTAAATCCCAAATGTGTGGAGTGTGGAGTTCTCACCCTTGAGCATCTTGAAAAAAAAAATCAAAAATGGCCACCAAAATCAACTTTTTATCATATCTTCGCAACCAGACAAGATACAGACATGACTGAAATGTTATTTTATATGTTTCCACACATGAGGAATTCGATTCCACCATAATTTATATGAAAAAAATAATTATGCTACAAATGGTTGCTGACTATGCGAGAAAAAAAACTATATTTCATGTGCCGCGAACAAAAAAAATAAGAACATGACAAAATGAATTTTCCAATGTTATCATATGAGGAGAATTACATACCTTTCTAAACATCAGTCCTCTTCATCTTCACCTACTTGCCGCTCTTGCTTCTGTTTACTTTAGAAAACCACATTTATTGGCGTGCTTCCGTCATCGAATGACATTTTTGCTGACCATAGCCGGCCAACATGAAGTGTGTGGCCTGGCTCACTACTTCAGAAAACGGTGGTCTGCCTGTGTTTCCTAGTAAGTTGAGAGAACATTTGCCATGTCTCAGAACTTTCAGAGCTGCAACCTTGCCAACGCCAAAGTATGATGTCACAGTATCACAACCTGTGAGACCGTGAGCAGCTAGTAGATCTGGGACGATGGAACTGTGCTCTTCCGCAACTGCGTTGATATCTAGGACACTTCGTCCTTGAATTGGCGAAACCATTAGAACTTTGCAGGATATACTGCCCTAGTGACAGAAATACAACAAAAGAACAAAGATGTCGGTGTCATCTGCAACGACCAGGACGGTACCATCCTCTACACGTAAAACTTGTTGCACAATCAGAGTGTCTCCCTCCTCCTGCGTTGTAGCCATGTCTTGACGTTGGTTTACACAACCATTTGTGATTTCTACAGGAACCGGGTCTCTGCTAGTGACGACTAGTTTATGCTGTTAAAAGTCAGCCTTGTGCGAAACCAAATCCTCGACGATGAGAGCAGTCAATTGATCTTTGTTTGTGGTGACGGTTAGGACGACTTTTGTGGTGGCAGGCGAGCTGTGCAACGTAATGTGTAGACCCTGCTTGCCCCTTTATCCCTGCCGCGTCGGGTTGCCTCCTTAGTACTGCCCTCAATGTATCTGCCAGGTAGACGTCACTTTTCACCAAGTGACCGTGTAGGTAACTGCGAAACCGGACAAGGTAGTCGTGTACAGTGCTAGATGTTGGCAAAGGTACTACCCAGAGGACAGCGCTCCCATCGAGGAACGTTCCCTGGACATTTTGTTGCCAGCCGTCTTAACACTTCCACCTTAAGCGCATTCTTGAGATTGGATTTCGTTTTGGCATCCCTCATATTTCCATTTTCATCGAAAATAGACGTAGGGATAGGTGATAGTTCATGGCCCATTAGCGTGGTTGTGTCAAGATCGCGTGCGCTAGACTGAAAGCCCATGGCTCTTGCATAGATGGTCCTAATGTAAGCAGAAGCAAGGCTTCCGCACCAAAGCTGTGTTAATTACCACCAACAAATGAAACGTTCGAACAAAATGTAGCCAGAGCCCATCTGCAAGTAGCACTTTGGCTTCATGCTTTGGATTCCAACCCACCTGTACTAGACCCTACACTTTGCGGTTGGTCACAGGAGGAGGGGAGTACTGCACTAAGTCCAACTACTGTCCCCCAGACACCTCGTTAGCCCCAACTGGGGCTAAAGCTGATAAAGTGCTCAAGTCGGAGTGAAATGCCATGTAACACGAACAAGTGCAGTTGCAACAGCTCTGACATGGCATGTACACCATTTTGCGCATGCCAGGATGGGCAGGCTTGCCAAAATGAGAGCGGCAAGTACGTCCTACATGTTGAAGATGAAGAAAACTGATGCTTGAAAAGGTAAGAATTTCACGAAATGCTGATCTTATGTAATTCTCCTCATATGATAACACATGGAAGAAACATTTTTTCATGTTCTTATATAGTTTTTTGCATAGTCGGCAACCATTTGTAGCATACTTATGGTCGCCATCTTGTTTTCTTTACATTTTTTCATATCAATTATGGTGGAATCGAATTTCTCATGTCTTGAAACATATAAAATAACATTTCAATCATGTCTCTATCTCGTCTGGTTGCGAAGATATGATAAAAAGTTGATTTTAATGGCCATTTTGGATTTTTTTTCAAAATGCTCAAGTGTGAGAACTCCACACCCCCTGGATGTCATTATATACATGCTAGAAATGAATAATCAACAAAGAAAAAAACTATATCAGGAAAAATGGGGTTATGGCATTTTACTGCTCAAAGGAACAAGCCGCAATCAAGCCGTTAATCACATGCGTGCTATGGTATAAATGAGGGCTTTCTTGCACTCAAGTCCTAATCATTTAGTGTAAGTCAAAGTATGATATGGTATACACTATAACGTAGACTTAAGGACATATTATATATAATGTTTATAGAATATATGCAGAATATTCTGAAGATTTTTCATAGAATATTCTATAGGCTTTTTGTTATACAATTTATAGTTTCTACTGTTTTTATTTCTATACAATTCTATACAAATGTATGGAAAATGTAAGTAGACATACATTATTTCTATAGAATCTGTAAAACTATATCGTTTTCTATATACAGTTCAACTATACTCTGCAGAATTATATAGATTACTATATGTTTCTAAATAATTTGTATTGAATTAGATAGATTATTTTGGCTAAAGCGTGTGTTTGGTTGTTTGTACAGGTGACGGAAGTGGCCGTGAGACGGAAGTGGCCGTGAATGAAAGTTTCGTAATGGCGTCATAGAAAGATTTTGGGTAACACGAGTAGACTACCGCATTTATGAGATATTATCAACGTGCTCACGAACCTACAACAATGACTAGACATCCATGGCATTCAGTCTCTCTAAATGTTAGATGGCATTCATTGAAAGAGTGTTACGTGGAATGAGGTGGACGAAATTGCGCAAGCTTCGAAACGGTAGTAAGATGATTCGAACACGGATTCTCCCAATTGAGAGTCCGACGTTTTCAGCACTACGCGACCGTCACCAACCCTATATCGTACCTACAACGTCAACGCGCCTATCTCGTACCTCGATTAACGTAAACACGCCTATCTCGTACCTCGATCAACGTCAACACGCCTATCTCGTACCTCGATTAACATAAACACGCCTAACTCGAACGACAATCACCGTCACCGCACCTATCTCGTACCACGTTCAGGGTCATCACGCTCCTATGTGCCACGCTTTTTCGACATCTGCAGCTATTCATAAATTTATTAACATGTTCATATATGTCACACACACACACACGCACGCACGCACGCACGCACGCACGCACGCACGCACGCACGCACGCACGCACGCACGCACGCACGCACGCACGCACGCACGCACGCACGCACGCACGCACGCACGCACGCACGCACGCACGCACGCACGCACGCACGCACGCACGCACGCACGCACGCACGCACGCACGCACGCACGCACGCACGCACGCACGCACGCACGCACGCACGCACGTAGGTAATATTGACCCCTCGCTGTTCTCCGGGAGAGGTTGTCCCTTCCACCCTGCTCTGCCTGCCGCTCTGCTGTCAACACCGGGAGCTCAGTACCACTTCTTTTCGTGTGTTTTCCGCAGCTCGATACCCCGTCGACTCCCGGTGTATTTGTGTTTACAATGAAATGGGGACACGCTTGTGCAGACCTTTCTCTGTTTGTATAAATACACCAACTACTTGGTAGGTTGGTAACGGGCAATCCAATTTTATTCATACCCAACAAGGATTGCCGCTGTGCACACAATAATAGTGACTAGGTCTGCCACAAATTGTGCACAGCCTGGTATTAAGCTGGTGTGTATGACCAATTAGTAAACAATACCAGATAAGATTTAACATTAGTGATATTTTCTACTGTAGCTAGCAACTGCTGAAGACAGTCTTTACCAAAAAAACCTTGCTGCTCTTAAACTTATCTGGTCACTCCACCTCTTCTTCCTCTCTTCCGCTGTTCTTTGAAATATTATTGTATTCTTGCCTAACGATGCCTCCCTGAATTAATTAGTACTTTATAATGCTGATAATATTCCAGATTGAAAAACATCGATGTATCATCGATGTAACACAGTGTGTGTAGAGGACATTATATAATAATGTCACTGCTATTTATATCTGCCTGCTGTGTAATATTATGCAATCATTGTCTGTGGTTGTTTTTTTCACAGAACCTGTCGAGCCACTGAGTCTGGCTCCCTTTTGGCCTCGTCCTTTGTGAGATCTAAGATACGTGCAACGTGATATTTGCAGTGTATTATAAAGCGATCGATGCCCTTTTGACACCAATACAATTCAGTGGGAGTAGACTGGTTATAACCGGATATTTATCACCTGTCCTACATTATGTCACTCGAATCCCTGTCATTAACCCTAGTTCGTCACCCGTTAGTCCTTGTCCCGTCCGTTAGACGTCGCCTCCCATATCCGTAGCACTCCGCCCGTTGCCCATTTTTTCCCAACCATTTTACGACCGTATATTATGTTGTAAGGCTCTGCAACTCGAGCTGAGTCGTCCAACTGACTGTGCTACATCGACACATTCACGCGCGGAGCGAGCATTCCAACACCAGGGACAACTAGTTACAGTTGCTTCTCGTTATCTCGATGTAAGGAACAACCGCTTAAAAGGAACAACTTTGAAACCGTTCTGGCCTGCATTGTTGTGTGTATCCATCGATATAAGGAACATAGCACACATAGGGAACAGTCCCAACGTGTTCCTGAAAGGGATAGGCAAATGTATTTAAAAAACGAAACGATCCCATCATATATAATTTTTACTATTTTTGACTATAAAATGATGATTAGTGACTTGGGTAGAATTTATATGTGCATTGAAATCGTTTAAGTCAATACAGTTGCTTCGAAGAGCTTATCATCCTTTATAATTCCCTACGTGTTGCGTGACTTGGGGTTAACGATATGCGAGCTGATCAGTGTTGTACTTACCCTCTTGGGTAGGTTGGAGTTACACGTGTTAGCCTTCGTCCAAACTCCGCGTGCTCTGTCTCAACTGGTTTATTGTGCGTCTTTAGTAGCCAACGTCGCGCATGCGCACACCACTTCTCAAATCTCATTGCATCGGACACGCTTGAGTGACAATCAGTGTTTGGTGTATGTTGTCACTGTCCATGCACGCATGTGTAGTTGAGTCACCACACACTACACTCGGTACGTACTTGACCTCTGTCAAAACCCCATATGACGTACACATATGACGTACACATATGACGTACACATATAGTAAACATGACGAGCAACAACCGCTGTATAAACATCGACACGGTTGCGTGGTTTTGACAAATAAATAGTAAATAGCATGTGACGAAAGATAAATTGAGAAAGTGTGCGTGCGAGTGTGCGTGAGTGTGTGTGCGTACGCATTCACGGGCGTGGTGCGTGCGTGCGTGCGTGCGTGCGTGCGTGCGTGCGTGCGTGCGTGCGTGCGTGCTCGTACACTTGCACGTGTGTAGTGTGGTGTGATGTGATGTGATGGTGGTGGTGGTGGTGGTGGTGGTGGTGGTGGTGGTGGTGGTGGTGGTGGTGGTGGTGGTGGTGGTGGTGGTGGTGGTGGTGGTGGTGGTGGTGGTGGTGGTTGTGGTGGTGGTGGTGGTGATGATGATGATGATGGTGGTGGTGGTGGTGGTGTTTTTAAACATATTCCCGGTGCTTGCATTTACACAATCTGTAGATCATTTTGTTCCACTCATTTATTGTCTTCTCTGAGAATTAATACTTTCTTGTATCCAATACACACTGATCCTTCAGTAACGTTACTTCGTGTCCTCTGGGTTTTCTATCTTTCTTAAGTGAACACATGTTTCGATCAGTATTTTCATAACCATTCATTATCTAAAACCCTTCAATTTGATCTCCTCTTAACCAATTTGTCTTTAGTTGTGTTAGCCCACATTTTTTACGAGTGACGCGTGTCACGACCAGTTTTGTAATAACATGAGGCCCATTTTGTAATAACAAGAGGCCCATTTTTTATTTTCAGGGTTGCCCATTTTGTAATAACATACAGGCCCAAAATGTAATAACAATGACTGACCATCAACTAATGTCGAAGAAAGACATGAACACATTGAATACAACACGTACATCATATATATATATATATATATATATATATATATATATATATATATATATATATATATATATATATATATATATATATATATATATATATATATATATATATATATATATATATATACATATATACTGCTTTCAGTCGGCGTATCGAAAAAAACATTCCACTGAAACCGCGCTACTGTACGTTACAAGTGCCATCAAAACAGCCATGGACAATAAACAAGAAACAACTTTGGTTCTCGTTGATATATATTAGTGCGGCGTTTGACACAATCAACAATGACATCTTGATTAGGCGATTACGTTTGCGTTACGGCTTCGTTTGCAAAACACTAGACTGTATTATATCGTATCTGAAAGAGGGGCGCAGCGAATAGTAATCGTTGGCCAATCGTCGAGTACAACTACTCTGACGGCGGGTGTCCCGCAAGGCTCTGTCCTTGGACCACTGCTCTTTCCACTGTACGTCCAGCCTATTGGCGACATTATTCGAGCTAATGGACTATTCTTTCACCACTATGCTGATGACTTACAGATCTACTAACACTTCGACCTGAATCCATCCTCTTTAGCGGCTGTTGTGCAGCAAATGGAGGATTGTTTGGATGACATATAACAATGAATGGCATGGAATTCTATGTGTATGAATGACGGCAAGACACATTATCTTCCAATTGCACCCAAGTCTGCGGCTGCACTCGTTGACGGCAGTGTGGTTCGTGTTGGTGTTTCTACAATCACAGCTTCGAGATGTGTTCGAAATCTCGGTATCTTCATTGACAGGCACCTATATATGAAAAAGGAAGTGTCTCAAACCGTCAGTGCATGCTCATTCTACCTCCGCCACATCAATCAAATCAGCCGTTTTTTACCCAAACCGACAAAGGAACGCGTAGTGAATGCCATCATCACATCGCGCCTTGACTACTGCAATGCAGTCTTATACGGCAGCGCGTCTGTAGTTAACATCACGTGTCTGCAACGAATACACAATTCGGCTGCCAAATTGATTCTGCGTCGTCCACGTAGCGACAGTGCCAGGCCCCTGTTACAAGAACTTCACCGGCTGCCCGTGGCACGCAGAGTCGATTTCAAGATACTGGTACTTACATACAAAGCCATGCACGACGAAGCGCCAGTGTATCTGTGTGAACTCGTGCGCCCGTATCAACCGGCAAGAGCACTGCGCTCTGCCAGCAGTAACAGTTTGGAAGTGAAGCGCACTCGAACCAAGGCTGGGGGCGGCTCGTTCACAGTGGCTGCGGCTTCTCTGTGGAACACTTTACCTAATTTTATTAAAACCTGTGACACTCTCGCCAGCTTCAAATGTCAACTAAAGACACATTTCTTTCGTATCGCGTATTAGCGTATATTGCAGATGAACATTGTCCTCTACTCATAGCAATTTAAATTATGACTATTCCAGTAATCTTATTCATGTATTTAACATTATTTTACCAATACATTGTTTTCAATTAAACTAATACTATGAAAATATTTTACTAAATTATTTATTATTAGTAATCATACATATACATTTATTTATTTATTAGTATTATTGCTATAATTTATAATTATTGTGCTATAATAATTTTTTAATAATTCTTATTACTAGCAGCTAATATATTTATTTAACTATTTCCTTATTAACAATTCTACACTATTTTATTGCTGTATTTATTTTAAATAATTCTTATTAGTAGTAGTATTTTAAATGCATTTATTTGTTATTTTGCAATTTTACACTATTTTATGTATTTTAATATGTTGTGAAGCGCCACGAACAATTTTGAATCTGGCGCCACACCAAATAAAATACATATTATTATTATTATATGGTCTATTTCCTACAGGACGCTATTTCCTGAAAATACGAGAACTCTTGCTGGGAGTTGGCGCGAGTCACAACCAGTAGTGACAGTTGAGGGGAAGGCAGAGGGGAGAGAGAAGGAGGAGATAGACCGATAATGCTATGTTAGGTATTCAGGGTCGGACGAAGGGGAAGTTATTTGTTGATGAATGGAGGGAGGGAAATAGGAATGGAGGGAGGACTGCAGGGTGAAGGTAAAGGGAATAATGGAAAGGAGGGAGGGAGAAAAAACGAAAGAAGGAGGAACAAAGGGAATAAATGGGAACGGGAAAGACAAGACAAGAAGGAGTCAGTGTGGCGAGAATGAAATAAAATTACATTTCACGCATAGAGAGTATTACTATTATTATTATTATTATTATCATGATTATATATATATATATATATATATATATATATATATATATAGATATATATATATATATTTTATTTTTTTATTTTTTTATTATTGTTATTATTATTGCTATGATTATTTTTATTATTATTATCATAATTGTTTTTATTCTTATAAAAATAATAAGAATTATTATTATTAATGTATAGTCAAGGAGACATCAGCTATGTCGCTAACATGAAAGACACTTTCATGTTTAATTAACACATGTCATTCTGTGTACATTTCCGGTTTAATTAATCATATAGAAATAATATGAATGTTCTACGAATATATATGAATGCTCTGATTTGTTAGAATGAAATTGGTTAATGTACCGTATAATTGTAGTTAGTATTTAATCAAGCTGCCCGTATGCGCAGACGAAAGGAAGTAGAGAAAGGAGTGCAGGCGTTAAGGAGAGAAGGGGGGAGGGACGGGAGGAAAGAGGAGTGCAGGCGGAAAGTAGGGAAGGAGGGAGGGGATGTGGAGTGAAAAGAATTGAGGAAGGTTCGACAAAGTCGCGGGAATAAGAGGGGAGTAACGGGAGAGAGAGGGAGGGAGGGAGGGAGGGGGAGGTAGGGAATTAAGTAAAGGAAATAAGAAGGGAGCACAGGCAATGAGGAAGGATCGATGGAGGCAGAAGAACGAAAACGCTAGGGAGATATGGGATGAGGACGAAGGCTGTAAGGAGGAAAGGAAGTGGACAAGGTAAATATTGGGAAGGTCTAGGCAAGAGAAAGCGTGTGTGGCGAGAAATATTGTCTTACATTTGTTTTGGCGTAATGGAGAACATTTGTCATTCTGCGTGACCGACTTGCGATAAAGCTGGACACATTGCCACGTCACAGATTGGGTGCGGATTTTTTACGGCATTGGACTGAACAATGTAATTATAATCACAATGCATATGAAGGGTTCGGTGAACGACTGCAGTAATTACAGGACGCTATGTCTGTTGTCACACGGATACAATAAGGTGTTATCTGTCATCATCATGCGACGACTCGTCACGGTTCTCGATGATCATGTCCAGGATTGTCAACAACGTTTCCGAGCTCGACGAGGCTGCCGTGATAAAGTCTACATTCTCGGCTCTACAACATCGGCTGTGTAGCGAACATGAAAGCCACTTTCATGTTTAATTAACACATGTCATTTTGTCGACAATTCCGGTTGTAGTTAATCCTTAGGTAATTATATATATATATATATATATATATATATATATATATATATATATATATATATATATATATATATATATATATATATATATATATATATATATATATATATATATATATATATATATATATATATATGAATGCTCTATTTATTTTTGTAAATTGGTTAATTTACCATATAATGTTATTTAATATGTAATCAAGCTGCACGTATATGCAGACGAATGGAGGTAGGGGGAGGAGGGAAGGACGGAAGGAAAGAGTCGCGGAAGAAAGAGGGGGAGAAACGGGAGAGAGAGGGAGGGAGGGACGGGGGAGGTGGGAAATTAGGTAAAGGAAATAGGAAGGGAGCGAAGCAATGAGGAGGGATCGATGGAGGAACAAAAACGAAAACGCTAGGGAAATATGGGATGAGGACGAAGGCGGAAAGGAGGAAACGAAGTGGACAAGGGAAATATTGGGAAGGTCTAGGCAGGAGAAAGCGTGTGTGGTGGAAATATTGTCCACGTAGACTACAGTGATCACCGAAAGCTTTCTGAAGGTTATATTTTTGTTGCCGTAATGAAGAACATTTGTCATTCTGTGTGACCTACTCGCGACAGGGCTAGACACAATGCCACGCGCCGGGGGTCACGACAAGATACGTCATATATTGGGTGCGGATTTTTTACGGTTTTGGGTTGCACAATAAACACGTTCTTTTCCTTTTGCCTTCCCGCGGCAATTGTGGAGATTGAAATTCATTTGAAAGTGACCTTCATATAATATCACGTGGATAGAACGTCTTACAACATGGAGTACAACGTGAATTAGTATGACACCAACCTCTCCAGTATTGACTACGTCATGTCAAACTCTCTAGTACTGACTATGTCATGTCAACCTCTCTAGTATTGACTACGTCATGTCAACCTCTCTAGCATTGACTACGTCATGTCAACCTCTTTAGTATTGAGTACGTCATGTCAACCTCTCTAGTGTTGACTACGTCATGTCAACCTCTCTAGTGTTGACTACGTCATGTCAAACTCTCTAGTATTGACTACGTCATGTCAACCTCCCTAGTGTTGACTACATCATGTCAACCTCTCTAGTATTGACTACGTCATGTCAACCTCTCTAGTGTTGACTACGTCATGTCAACCTCTCTTGTATTGACTACGTTATGTCAACCTCTCTAGTGTTGACTACGTCATGTCAACATCTCTGGTATTGACTACGTCATGCCAACCTATCTAGTATTGACTACGTCATGTCAACCTCTCTAGTATTGACAACGTCATGTCAACCTCTCTAGTATTGACTACGTCATGTCAACCTCTCTAGTATTGCTCATTTGTGTAAATGTTTTATTTGGTTTGGTGAAATCATCGAACAAAATATTGAATTAGTTTTGACTGGACCGGGTCAGAAGAGGCGAGGGAGAGTGGGAGGGGGAGGGAGGTATGGAGGGAGGGGGTAGAGGGATGGTTAGATGGAGGGGAGGGTTAGTAGAGAGGGAGGGATGTAGAGAGGGAGAAATGGATGGGAAGGGGTTGGTTAGTAGGGAGGGGTGGATGGATGGATGGAAGGAGGGAGGGATGGAGGGAGGGAGGGGGAGAGGGGGAGGTTTAGTAGGAGAGAGGGGTGGAAGGATGAAAGGAAGGCGGAAGGGAGGGAGAGGGGGAGGGATGAAAGGAGGAAGGGAGGGAAGGAAACGATCGGTGAGGAAAGACGGGAAAGAGAGAGTGAGAGAAGCTAGAGGTGGAAATGTGCAGGTAGGAAGACGTCGTGGAAAAACAATTGATCGACTGACAGCCAGAGGATGTGGTTTGGCCAGCTACTGTTGTGAAGAAGTAAGGTGCATGCGGAATATCAAAAAGCTTCATCCGCTGCATCGATTGTAGATATTCTCAAGAGGGTCTGGAATCGAGGAGAGCTGCCCGACGACTGAATAATGTAATTATAATCACGATGCATAAGAAGGGTTCGGTGAACGACCGCAGTAATTACAGGACGTTATATATAGTGTCAACGAGGCTGCCGGGATAAACTCTACAATATCCGCGAAAGTGTGACCGATATCGTCAATTCAGGTACATCTGCTCTTATTGATTAGATTTAACAAGATTTTATCTGATTTAATCAAATTTAACAAAATAGCCAGATTTAACAAAACAAAGACAGATGACAGAGGGACAAGGAAGTCATTGTCTTATGGAGAGTCCTACATCTGTGTGTAACCCGCCCTTTTGATATATTTAAAAAAATTTGTTTTTAAACATATTTACATAATCTGTAGTTAATTTGTTCCAATGCATTAGTTGTCCTCTATGAAAATGAGTACTCTTTGGAATCCAATCTTCACTAATCTAGCTTATCTATAATCTATCTCGTTCCCTTCTGCCCCCTTCTCTCCAGTCTCCTTCCGTCTTGTCAACTTCTGTCCTGCCAACTCTCCTCTTATCAGCCTCCTACCTGGTGGATATGAGTTTACTTAATCATCCAATGTTTCATCACCCAGTTCAATCACACAGCCCACTTCTTCCTTTCCCACCAACGCCAAAACTAATTGTTTCATCTAATCTATATCCACAACTAGACCTTTAACTTCTCACACCCTCTACACTCAAAACTAATAACATCCTCTTCGGCTTAAGCCTGTGGACTATATCGGGCTCGCGTGATCCAGTTGACCATCCAGTTGACTATTCATACACTTGAGAACCTTCATGGCGAGAATTATTCCAGGACGATATTCTTAGCCCATCTCATCTGTGTGTAATGTTTTGATATATTTTCAATTTTGTTTTTAAAAATATTTACATAATCTGTAGTTAATTTGTTCCATCCATTAATTGTCTTCTGTGAAAATTACTACTTTCAAGCATCCAATCTTCACCAATCTAGCGTATCTATAATCTATCTCCTTCCATTATGTCTCCTTGTCTCCTTCCGTCTTGTCACCTTCCATCCTGCCAAATCCCCTCATCTCAGCCTCCTACCTGGCTGAGATTTGCTTACTTAATCGTCCAATGTTTTATCACCCAGTTCAATCACACAGTCCATTTCTTCCTTTCCAACCAACGCCAAAACTAAATGTTTCATCTAATCTATATCCCTCAAAACTAATAACATCCTCTTCGGCTTAAGCCTATATCGGGCTCGCGTGATCTAGTTGACCATCCAGTTGACCATCCAGTTGAACATTCATACACTTGAGAACCTTCATGGCGAGAATTACTCCAGGACGGTATTCTTACCCAGCGTTGTGCATTATACATGTACCGTAGAGTCGGTGCTTCGATGTGGTGTTGAACAAGGGAACAATGACTCTGCGTGCGACATCAATCTGTCGGATTTAGAATATGCAAACGATGTCGCGCTTTTTGACGAAGAGGAGAAGAAGAAGATCGAACGGCTGAAAGCCAGTTCCAAACTACGGAGATAAAAGTTAACAACGCAATGTCAGTGGGCACACAAACGGGTGAAAGTCTCCGAATCAAGTAAACTACCTAAGGTTAAACATAAGAGCTCCAGTTGCAGCGAACGTTCACCGAAGAACATGGACTGAATATTCATATGGTGCGCAGGAGTACAAGATACACAGATCGAAGAGCGATCGCGGATGAGGTCGCTGGCCGACAAGATAATAAAAAAAGCAAACGCGAAATGAACACGCCAACCTTTTGCCAACCTGTTGCCAACCTGTTGCCAACCAGTTGCCAACATATTGAGCATGGTCTTCCTCAGAAAAAAATCAAGAATGTTATCAACTTCAGCCTGATAACGCTACCAGGAGATGCCATGGCACACGTTGGAGAGATTCGGTGTTTCGGTGTGTTGTAGAACAAGGGGACGGTGTCTCTGCATTGCTCAGGAGACATTCAACGTTCTATGTGGACTATGTGGGCTGACAAGAGGTTCTCAGGTGACCACCGCACGAGGCTCTTCATTGCGCGTCGTGTTTACTGCAGTACGGCTCGGCGGCTTGGCTGCTGACATACGCGATTACATACTACTGACATTTTGTTTAGTAATGACATGCTTTGTATGACATTTGATCTGCAATTATCATATTATTATCATTTTAAGTATATGCGGTCTGGCGTGACTAACATATCATAGCAGAAAGGGGGCCACCGCCTATTTTGCGGATTTTCAAGGTATTGGAGCCATTTTATCGGTTTTTATTGGAGCAGTCGTAGAACATTTCTAGATTATTAAAATACATTTAGTAGTTATTCTGATTTACTCGGTGTATTTTAATGCCACAAAGAAGTAGTGTAAGCGTGCAGGGGTTCTCGGGAGGAATGTGGATGTTCCATGGAGGGGTGTCCCACAGAATGGCTGCCGGTGCACTGAGAGTGGGCCATCTCCTGGGTATGGAATCACTTTCAAGAGACAGAACGATTGAACACACGACATGGTGGTGGCTGACCACAGAGTTATATCATTAATCATCCCCCTATAAACAAGAGCGATAAGCCAGCTCACTGCCGTGAAGCGGGCGTGGACCACTGGCAGGCATTTCATTGCACGACAGAAACAGTTTCATCCAATGCCAGAGACATAGGGTAGTACTGTTTATAGTGTGAACATAGCATGTTATAAATAGTTGGCTAACATATGTAAGCAAGCAAGCAATTTATTTTTTTTCCTCACCATATATATATAAATATATATATATATATATATATATATATATATATATATATATATATATATATATATATATATATATATATATATATATATATATATATAGTGTTTATACTGTACAGCACCCAGTCTTCATCATATATCAATATATATTGATATATGATGAAGACTGGGTGCACTATATATATATATATATATATATATATATATATATATATATATATATATATATATATATATATAGTGTTTATACTGTACAGCACCCAGTCTTCATCATATATCAATATATATTGATATATGATGAAGACTGGGTGCACTATATATATATATATATATATATATATATATATATATATATATATATATATATAGTGTTTATACTGTACAGCACCCAGTCTTCATCATATATCAATATATATTGATATATGATGAAGACTGGGTGCTGTACAATATAAACACTGTGCCTCCAGTGGGTTCTTGCCGTGTGTAGCAGTATGAATGTCACTGGTCCATGCCTGCACCGCTGTATCATGTGTCAACTGATAAGGGCTCAGCGGTCTTGTTGTTCTAAAGGGTGTTCTATGTTTGTCTGTGTGGCTGACAAAGAACAACATCACCTCAACAGGACCCATATCAGGTTGCGTAAGCGAACAGTTCAGGTGCACCCGATACAATTTTTTTGGCAAACTGAATCGGCCCGAAGCATTTTGAATCGGCGGCCGCTTAAAGGAGAGGTCAGTTTGATTTTGCTACCGTACGCCTAAACAAAGACGTTGCTAAAGGAATATACATTCACTAAAACAGACAATATAAATTAATAAATACATAAAAAATAAATCTTCTACATACCGGAAAAAATAGACGTTAGGAGTCATACGTGTACCATACAATGTACCAAGAATAAAGCATCGATAGTCACATGCATTTTACAAGGTACCGTACAAAAAACGTCGGTACATACATGCACCATACAAAGTACTAGAATAAAACATTAATGATCACATGCATGTTACAATGTACAAGAAAATACGTCGGTACTTAACAAACAAAATGATCACGTAGAATACACGTTCTACTATATACCCAGAACTCATACAAACACCGATTATGCTAAGCAGTTTCCGTTGGCGCTACAATGTGCGCTACAACGATACACAGTTTTATCTAAAGGTTAAATAAACAATCATAAAATGATGCTTCACAACGCTAGGATAAAAACAAGAATACATCAACGATCCACGCAAAGACAAACCAGGCCGCACAGAGGGACCGTCTCGAACTTGATCAGGGCCTGTGTCAAAGTTATTCGGTCTGTCGTTGCTGTCAGTGTAGGCAGCCAGCATAGAAGCCAGTCGTCTGTGCTAGGAATCTGATGACGAATTGGGCGTGGGTTGCACGGGTCCCAATTTGGTTCGGGGTTAACGATTCGAAATTGTTCTGCGCTTAGCACTCTTGTTTTATATGTCTGTTGATGGTGGAGAGAAACAAGTGGACCCCTTACTCGGGTTATTGTCAAGTGTGGGTCCCACCTAGAAGTTAAAGTCACTCTCGCTTCCGATTTAATAATCAGCGAATCTCCAGGTAAAATTTGACGGTCGTTAGATTTCCTGGCGAACCTTTCTCTGTTGTGTTTACGACTATCTTCAGTCATGACACGAGCTATTTTCAAAACTCGCGCTAACTCATTGGGTCTATTACCTAAAGTTTGGTCATTAGAAATGCATATTGCCTTTTGTAGTGGCATACGAATGTGCATACCTTTCAATACACTTTCCCAACGGGAAGGTACATTAATCACTGCCTTCTGAATAAGTTCTTTAATCGATTTACCGAATCCCTCAATTAAGCCATTTGATTGTGGATGTACTGGGGTTGTTGTGGGGTGTTCAATAATTTGGATGGGGTATGGTACAATTAGCATGTCTCCTATAGCATGGCTTTGAATATGTCGGTTATTTGTTAGACAAACTGCGCATTAACGTAATTGTTCTTGGACATCTTTGCGTAAACCTTTCCACACATATGCTTCTGTTATTCGAGGTAGTCTCTCAGACAAACAGACAAATGGCCACTACCTTTCTCTTGCTTAAAGGCATGCGCTATGCTTTCTGACAAATCGATGACCATGTAAGGCACCTGTAGAACAATGACCATTTCACTTTCCCTTGGCAGAGAAACAATCGGAATTTCGCTGGATTAATTGGTTAATTTCGCTACTGCCTGTTTCGGGCGCAATTAGACCAATGCTTGTGTAACCATCTTGTGTATGACGTCTTAAGGCCATTTCTTGTTGAACCATGTAAGCACGTTTCGTGTTAAATAGATTACATCTTTTGCAAAGAAGTATCACCCTATATCATTTCGCATGGTAATTCATGGCACACAACCACCTCAACTGGAGAAATGATCCCTGATGAAGCATGTGTTGTACCATATGTTAAAAACTGGTTCCTCAACTGATTCGTTGATTTAATTTTAAAAAAACTAATTTTTTTCTCAAAAGAATTTACTTTAGTCGTTTCACCCGATAAGGATCAAAATAGTGTATATCCAAAATGGCAATGCTGATCATGGGCGTGACCTCCATCCTCTCGCCGATTGCATGACAAATTTACGAAATTTCACCAAGGAAGAAAATCGTGATTTTTTCAGCATTTCGATTTTCACTTCAGTTAATGTTTGACCAAGCATAAACTAATTTAATAGTTTGTCTGATGATTTCATAAAAACTACATACAAAAGTTGCACAAACGAGTTAGCGTGTTGCAGTGGATACTAAGTAGATTTTTTCCCAAAATTAATTTGAAACGAGACTAGCAAAAAATCGAATTCATTAAGAGACACTCCACCTAAACATTGCAACGGTCCAGATCGCAAGATCGACATGCATGATATCGTTCGTTCAATACAGCATAGGGACAGTTCGAGGACAGAATGCAAGCAGTCTCTGTCTAGAAGGATTGTGGTATTACAACAACAGCAACACAATACCGTTATGACGTCATGGATGCGTGTATTTACGTATGTTACTATGTTACGTAGATTCCATGTAAGCACACTGCGTGTACGACACGGATGAATAACTATAACAACTTTGAACAACTTTCGTCACTTCAGATGTGGCTTCGAGGTAAGAAAAGTGGACGTGTGTCAACGCATGGCAAATGTGAACAGTTACCAGGGAACATCTTTAAGACTAACTCCAGTTCCACATTGCGTAAGCTACATGCGCTGCCTTAAATGCGTAGCTCCTTCTCTATCTGTGTGTTGTCCCTTTTGAGAATTTGCAGATAATTTTTCAAGATCTAGAAGATCAATATGAATCAACATTGTGCAAGTCACCGATCGCGTCTTTGTGACGTTATCAGAGTAGCCATGGTTTCTTGCTAAACATCACGTTAATTCATTTTCTTTTCGTAGTGATCATATTTACTCTAAACGTGATTGTGGAGGATTGGTAATGACGATTTGTTGATAAGTAAGAATAAGTTTAGTCTCATATAATTTTCTCTGTTATCGGGTCTATATTACAAATTACGTCACAAAACCCGGGTGGATTTAGTTGCGTTTTAATTTTCGTCTGTCGTATGGACAGAGCAGCAGGATTACAAATTTATTGTTAGGTGGTCGATCCATTCGATTGCTTTAGAAGCTGAGTGGATCTCGGATATTCCTCCAGTAAATGCAAACATGCAGCAGTAGTTGACTGTTTGCTGGTCGCATCTTGAAGTGACTTTGATCCGCCATTTGTGCATCAGATACCCGCATCGTCCATGTAGAGTTCTGATGCGGTTGATCGCGGTCCACTGGCGTCGTGGAAAGTCAAAAAGCGATAAGTTCGGTGGCAGGGTCCTGGATAAGATTCTTCGATCTGATGTATGTTAATCCCACTCTCTTGTCCACCTCTCTTTCAACCTGATGTTAGTTTCAAGGAGGGAGACTGCTTCGGTCCAGAAAGGTAGTCGCGAGGTGAGGCGCTGCGGTGGTTCTGGGCTGAGGTAGTTCCACACTGGTAGGTCTTGGTTGTGTTTGACCGTCTTGTGTTCCCTTAAGGTTGCTGAGGAGCCGCGTGTACGCGGTGGAGGGACGTGGGCGGGGACCGGCCGCCAGCAGGTTGGTGTTGACTTCAGCGCACTAGAAATGCTACACATAGCGACATTAAGCTTAGTGTCAACAAAGCTGGCGTGGGCGCTGTGTTCCCATACAGGGCTGCAGTATTCCGATGTGGAATAAACCAGTGCAACTTATGCAGTCCGAAGAGTTCGTGCGTTGCATCTCTAGATGGTCCTTGCTAGCGTGTGCTGATGTTATTGATGTTATTACTCACAGGTGCTGCTTGTAAGTGAGATTGCTGTCGTGGATGACGCCGAGACAGAGACAGAGGGTCGTGGGCGATGATCTGGCCGCAGGGCTCAAAGCGAAGAGTTGATCTCCCCTCAGCATCGTGAAGCTGGAAAACTGAGGATACGGTCTTCGTTGCGTTCGGTTTT
Source organism: Lamellibrachia columna (assembly GCA_963662155.1). Taxonomy (NCBI): domain Eukaryota; kingdom Metazoa; phylum Annelida; class Polychaeta; order Sabellida; family Siboglinidae; genus Lamellibrachia; species Lamellibrachia columna. The sequence goes on along the minus strand of OY759261.1, from coordinate 22,424,737 downwards.
AACCGCCAGTAGTGGAAATAATCGTCAATGTTCTTCATGTAGGCGTTGAGAATGGCTTGGCCTCTGTCAGTGTTGCTACTTGGGCAGCAAGTGCCACGTCTTCTGCATAGGCAAACCTGCGGCTGCGTGTAACCGCCATGCCGCTATGTCAAAGTTGAAGAGGGTCGGTGCTAGGGCCGTGGTAGGCCATGTTTTAGGGTCCGTGGGCGACTCCTTTGTTGTCCGAGGTGGGCTCGGAACTGGCGACCCCAGACCTCGTCATTTGCTGACGAAAGGTCAACATCTTAAATGTATTAATTAATCATTGTCACAGATTTTAAGTATTTGTTTATTAATGCTTGGCACAGTAGGTACATGAAGTTTATTATTTCCAATAGCTGTTCATGTGGATATCTACTTGTCCGCACCAAATTTGTTATGTGAAAGGGCAACTGTCCGGAGGGGCTTTTTTGGTGGCACATTGTAAAGCTTGATTACATGGATTACTGAATAAACACAAGCGACTACATGTAATGCTCCTTCATTGCGTAGACCAAATGGGGTATACTTTTCCAACAGGAGTAGATCAACTGGTATATAGGGCCCATGCAATATGCGGTGTAAATCAACTATGAAACCTGAACGAAGTGCCAGGCGCCATCTTGAATTTGTTTAACTACTTTCCTCCACTTCGCCGCTTTCCGAGACGTTAATTGCTCCAGGCTCTGTTGCTTTTGAATCCGAACTGTCGCGGTGATCGCAATGTCGTCTGTTCAGACCGGCATGCAAGAAAACGTTTGTCGTGACTGAACATTTATCTTCGGTAACTGCTGCATCGCGATCGGTATCTACAGTTGGAGTTGGGGGCCGTATAGGCGTCCGACGGAAACAACTGGCATTGCACGGCTGCCGTGGATCACCAGCCGTGGATTACGATGCAAACATTTGAAATGATTGAAATTACAAATGACTTAATTAAATTGGTAATGAGATCCGTGAACCAATTAGCTCTCAGTGTTTATGAGGCCTCTATCAATTGTAATGACACACGTAACGACTATTTCACACATTGCAGCCATTAACGTGTGAGTTTAGCCAGTCAGTGTAGGTTACGCAGCAATGCTACAAATGGCACCGATTTACAAACATACGATGTCAATATTCGTCTTGAATTCGCCGGGTCGTGTCGGTCGCCAGTCATGTCACTTGTCATGTCGAGCGCGTTCAATCCTTACAAGTTTCCAGTGTAAACGCCTGATGCGGACAAGTTATTTGCAAATTCACAGACTGAATAACGGTTTTCGCAACTGCTGCTGCCGCCGTATATTGCTATAACAACAACGTTATTTGGAAAATAAAAACTAGATGTGTTCCCAAGAAAATATCGCTATTTAAAATTCAAAAATCCTGTTATTTGAAAAACAAAAATCCACTATGATTAGAAAAAACTTTGCAATAACCCATGACTAAGGGCCTGGGTGCATCTTCGCCTCGGGCGGAAGCCATCTTGTTCTGGAGTGATGAAAGTTTATTCGACTTTCGATCGCCTTCGTGAACTCGCCCAGTAGAGAATCTGGCCCCGAAAGCGTGGTCTCATTGTTACCCACTGGCACCACTCCATTTTGTGTAGGCGTTCCCATGAAGCGCCAGCTTGCGTCCAGGTGAAGATGTATGCGACAAACTGTGGCGCCGCACCGCGGAGCCTGGGTAATCGAGGCTAGGGTGATAACTGCTTCGATGATTGGGGCTAGCCGGCATAGTACCACGTGCTCCAACAGCTTATGGGCTGTGCAGAGGCAAGTTGTAGGCATGTAGCTCATTGGGTCTTCGGCGGCGTTACAAGACTTGAAGAAAGCAATTACCTTTTCTTTCCTCAATATTATCTCATTATGTTCAGTATATGCTGTCTGGCGTGACTATCATATCATAGCAGAAAGGGGGCCACCGCCTATTTTGCGGATGTTCAAGGTATTGGAGCCATTTTATCGGTTTTTATTGGAGCAGTCGTAGAACATTTCTAGATTATTAAAATACATTTAGTAGTTATTCTGATTTACTCGGTGTATTTTAATGCCACAAAGAAGTAGTGAAAGCGTGCAGGAGTTCTCGGGAGGAATGTGGATGTTCCATGGAGGGGTGTCCCACAGAATGGCTGCCGGTGCACTGAGAGTATATATATATATATATATATATATATATATATATATATATATATATATATATATATATATATATATATATATATATATATATATATATATATATATATATATATATATATATATATATATATATATATATTGATATATGATGAAGACTGGGTGCTGTACAGTATAAACACTGTGCCGCCAGTGGGTTCTTGCCGTGTGTAGCAGTATGAATGTCACTGGTCCATGCCTGCACCGCTGTATCATGTGTCAACTGATAAGGGCTCAGCGGTCTTGTTTTACTAAAGGGTGTTCTATTTTTGTCTGTGTGGCTGACAAAGAACAACATCACCTCAACAGGACCCATATCAGGTTGCGTAAGCGAACAGGTCAGGTGCACCCGACACAATTTTTTTGGCAAACTGAATCGGCCCGAAGCATTTTGAATCGGCGGCCGCTTAAATGAGAGGTCAGTTTGATTTTGCTACCGTACGCCTAAACAAAGACGTTCTAAAGGAATATACATTCACTAAAACAGACAATATAAATTAATAAATAAATAAAAAATATTCTACATACCGGAAAAAATAGACATTAGGAGTCATACGTGTACCATACAATGTACCAAGAATAAAGCATCAATAGTCACATGCATTTTACAAGGTACCGTACAAAAAACGTCGGTACATACATGCACCATACAAAGTACTAGAATAAAACATTAATAATCACATGCATGTTACAATGTACAAGAAAATACGTCGGTACTTAACAAACAAAATGATCACGTAGAATACACGTTCTACTATATACCCAGTACTGATACAAACACCGATTATGCTAAGCAGTTTCCGTTGGCGTATAATCCAGTGCGCTACAACGATACACAGTTTTATCTAAAGGTTAAATAAACAATCATAAAATGATGCTTCACAACGCTAGGATAAAAACAAGAATACATCAACGATCCACGCAAAGACAAACCAGGCCGCACAGAGGGACCGTCTCGAACTTGATCAGGGCCTGTGTCGAAGTTAATCGGTCTGTCGTTGCTGTCAGTGTAGGCAGCCAGCATAGAAGCCAGTCGTCTGTGCTAGGAATCTGATGACGAATTGGGCGTGGGTTGCACGGGTCCCAATTTTGTTCGGGGTTAACGTTTCGACATTTTTCTGCGCTTAGCACTCTTGTTTTATATGTCTGTTGATGGGGGAGAGAAACAAGTGGACCCCTTACTCGGGTTATTGTCCAGTGTGGGTCACACCTAGAAGTTAAAGTCACTCTCGCTTCCGATTTAATAATCACCGAATCCCAGGTAAAATTTGACGGTCGTTAGATTTCCTGTCGAACCTTTCTCTGTTGTGTTTACGACTATCTTCAGTCATGACACGAGCTATTTTCAAAACTCGCACTAACTCATTGGGTCTATTACCTAAAGTTTGGTCATTAGAAATGCATAGTGCCTTTTGTAGAGGCATACGAATGTGCATACCTTTCAATACACTTTCCCAACGGGAAGGTACATTAATCACTGCCTTCTGAATAAGTTCTTTAATTGATTTATCGAATCCCTCAATTAAGCCATTTGATTGTGGATGTACTGGGGTTGTTGTGGGGTGTTCAATAATTTGGATGGGGTATGGTACAATTAGCATGTCTCCTATAGCATGGCTTTGAATATGTCGGTTATTTGTTAGACAAACTGCGCATTAACGTAATTGTTCTTGGACATCTTTGCGTAAACCTTTCCACACATATGCTTCTGTTATTCGAGGTAGTCTCTCTTCCAAGCAGACAAATGGCCACTACCTTTCTCTTGCTTAAAGGCATGCGATATGCTTTCTGACAAATCGATGACTGTAGTGTTTTGCGTGATAAAGACAACAGACAAACCTTTTGAACAAACACATGTAATGTCATCCTGTAAACTACTACCCCGGCTCCGGGTACACGGAACTCACAATGTATAATAGTGATTACCATTCTGGCACTATACTACATCTCCCCCTTTTTTCAGAGTGTCACTGTCCACATATTATTAGCTTCAACAATTATGTTAACACAATTATTGTCCATCAGTCCGATAGATGCTAACTTAAACAAGAACAGTCTATTTCTTCACGTAGTCTCTCATCCATATTGGTTCGGATCGAACATGCACTGGTCGCGTAGACGGGACAGTTGGCATGATGGGTGGGGTAACTACCATCGGTGGGGTAACTACCATCGGTGGGGTAACTACCATCGGTGGGGTAACTACCATCGGTGGGGTTCCGGGTCTGGCTTAGCACGTTCCACCATCACATCTTCCATGATTGTTGGTTCGCTTCCCACATCGCTGCCACCCACGTTGACAGGAACGGGTGTCACCGTCTGTTCACCGGATGTCTCTGAGGTGCTATTCAGCTTCTTCATATAAGCTACGTTCCGTGGCTCCTCTCCTCTCCTCTCTGAATAACCACAGCATTGCCTTCTCGGTCAACCACTTAATACGGTTCTCTCTCAAATGGCGTGGTCAGCTTGTTTCTCTTGCTTTGCCTGAGGATCACCCTGTCGCCAACCTCAATGTCGCTGACCTTAGCACCTCTCTTCTTGTCTGCATACTCTTTCTCATATCTCTTTCTCCTCGCATCTCTCTCACGAATTTGCATTTGCCATTGCAACTCATCCATTGGTTCTGCTCTCATCTGCATTTTCGGTAACTCGTTCCGCAGTTTTTGACCCATCAGCATCTCCGCTGGACTTACACCCGTGACGGTATGAGGAGTCGTCCGGTACTGGAACAGGAAGTTCTGCAGTTCTTCCTTCCAGTGTTTCTTCTCTATTTTAGCGATCTTAATGGCTTTCATCATTGTCTCGTTAAAACTTTCCACTTCCCCGTTGCTTTGTGGCCAGTATGGGACACCTTTCGTGTTTTCGAAGTTGAATGTAAGTCCGCTTTCTGCAAATTTCCTCACGACCGCTACCACTCGCTCGTCATGTTCGACGTCATCCACACCTCCAACGATGAGATCGTCGTGGATGTTGAACGGTCCGGGACAGTCCTGCACCACCTGTCTGGTGGCGTGATTGAACTTCTCGGAGGCCATGTTCAACCCGAATACAAGGCGCTTGTACCTATAGAGACCATTTGGTGCTGCGAACGTGGTGATATCTCGGGATTCTGGATGTAGCTCCACCTGATGGAATGCCATGTTCAGGTCGAGCTTTGTGAACACCTTCATTTCCCCCATCTCCTGTACTGTCTCTTCGACTGTGGGGATGGGTTGACGCTCCCTTATTATGGCTTTGTTTGCTTCTCGCATGTCGAGGCACACCCGGACATCTCCGTTCGGCTTTTTCACTGTCACTACGGGGTTTACCCACTGTGTAGGACCATTCACTTTTTCAATGACGTCCAAGTGTTCAAGCTCCTTCAGCTTTTTCACAACCTTCTCTCTTCTGCTGAATGGTATTCTTCTGATTGGTTGGGCCACAGGTGTTACACTACCATCCATGTTCAGCTTCAATTGATAGTTTTCAACTTGCCAAGACCAGTGAACGCCTCAGGGTAGATTTCTCTCAACTTATCCTTGGTTAACCCGCCTGTAAAATACACGTCTACTGCCAGCCCTACTCTGAGCACTCCGAGCTCTTCGGCTGTCTTTCTTCCTAACAGAACAGCATGGTCGCCTTTGACCACCAACAAATGTGCAGCATCTACTTCTCCACCTCCTTATGCTCACTTCACAGCTGCCCATCACCTCCAGAGGACTCCGAGAGGTGTATGCATAAACTCGGCTGTTACAGCTTCTCAACTTCAAGCCTGGCATCTTGCGGAATGTGGCTTCCGGGAGTATGTTGCAGCGGGAACCAGAGTATATAATCATGCTCACAGATTTCTCCTCAATATTGATCGGCATCACATACGCACTGGGATTCACCGAGAATACATAGAATGTATCACTTTCCTCCACTGCAGTGTCTCGTTTCTCAATGCTTCTAACATTCTGCTTTCCACGACCTCGTCCGCTGTTCCTGTCCATGCCTCCACGACCACGATGAGCCTTGCCACCAACAGTGGCGCCACCTTGTGATTGCCTGGTGTGCCAACAGGCCGGGAAGTGTCCGATTTTGCCGCATTTCTCACGTGTGGTTTTTAGATTTTCTACAATCTCTTGCTGTGTCGCCAATGCTATAGCATCTCCAACGTTTTCCTTTAAATGTTCTGTCTGGAGAGTTGAAACCACTAGAGTGCTTGGTGTAGATAGTGTTGGCTTCTTCTCTTGTACCAGACGGTGTCAACAACAAAGCGTCTGGCTCGTCAAATATGTTTACAATCTCCTGCAATTTGGCTAGAGTCAGATTTTCCTCTCTGTACAATTTTCTCTTCAACACTTTGTCTCGAATGAAATAGAGAACTCGGTCTCTTATTTGGTTATCTTCCTCTGTTTCACACTATGTCTTTCTTTAGGAAAATTTTTCTTACCTCGAAATACTTGTCTAGTGCCTGGGCACACTTGTCATAATCATTATCTTCCCCAGTGTCCGGCAGGGTCTGGAATAATTTCTGTAACTGGTGACCGCCCATGTGAAGGAGTACTGCACGCTTCTGCTTGTTGTCGGTTATCCCCGAAGCAATGACATATATTTCGAATGACGATTTCCAGCTTTTCCATTTGTTGGCTAACCCCGAAATGTCAGTTGTGCTGAATTCGAACGGAGGAATTCACGCTAAGCCGCTTATTACAGCTGCCATGATGCGAGAGCACGGATGTCGACTATGCACCAACTATCGCCCACCGACACCGTTTGTAGCTATTTACGGCCGGCTGTCAGCAATATCAGTTCGACTTGTTGTTGGTGTACATGTGTGCTACGTTTTTAAGAACATGTCCCTACTTTGTTGTTGTTCATCCTCGTCGCCATAATGTAGTGTTTTGCGTGATAAAGACAACAGACAAACCTTTTGAACAAACACATGTAATGTCCTCCTGTAAACTACTACCCCGGCTCCGACCACACGGAACTCACAATGTATAATAGTGATTACCATTCTGGCACTATACTACAATGACCATGTAAGGCACCTGTAGAACAATGACCATTTCACTTTCCCTTGGCAGAGAAACAATCGGAATTTCGCTGGATTAATTGGTAAATTTCGCTACTGCCTGTTTCGGGCGCAATTGGACCAATGCTTGTGTAACCATCTTGTGAATGACGTCTTAAGGCCATTTCTTGTTGAACCACGTAAACACGTTTCGTGTTAAATCGATTACATATTTTGCAAAGAAGTATCACCCTATATCATTTCGCATGGTAATTCATGGCACACAACCACCTCAACGGGAGAAATGATCCCTGATGAAGTAACTTGTGTTGTACCACATGTTTAAAGCTGCTTCCTCAACTGATTCGTTGATTTAATAAAAAAACAACCTATTTTTGTTCAAAAGAATCTACTTTAGTCGTTCGATCCGATAAGGATCAAAATAGTGTATATCCAAAATGGTAATGCTGATCATGGGCGTGACCTCCATCCTCTCGCCGATTACATGACAAATTTACGACATTTCACCAAGGAAGAAAATCGTGATTTTTTCAGCATTTCGATTTTCACTTCAGTTAATGTTTGACCAAGCATTAACTAATTTAATAGTTTGTCTGATGATTTCATAAAATAACTACATACAAAAGTTGCACAAACGAGCTAGCGTGTTGCAGTGGATACTAAGTAGATTTTTTCCCAAAATTAATTTGAAATGAGACTAGCAAAAAATCGAATTGATTAAGCACCTTTAAGAGACACTCCACCTAAACATTGCAACGGTCCAGAATGTTCTAGTAAACATGCACGATGAGTTCTACTTTCTGTAAGTTCAAAAATATCACGTCCTAGAAAAGTACAAGAGGCGCCAGTGTCAACAAGGGCAGTTACCCTGATACCAGGTATAATAAGGTTGACCGGAGGCCGCCTACTTACCTGACCTTTATGATCTAACACGAATTAATGTCCGTTTTCTGACAACCGGTGTTGCTGGAAACGGCGATGACAGTCCCTAGCATAGTATCTGGGTTTGCCGCAGTTGAAACAAGACAGCTGCTGGCGTCTTGTACGGGTATCGTCTCGCGGAACACGTCGGGTGTTCGTGTTGCGAGGTGTCCCGTTACGACTGTAGTTGGTAAAAAGGGTGTACGCATCACGGGAGGCAGCTGGGCTGCGCGCTTCTATCTTAGCCATCTTCGTAGCCAGTTTTTCCACTGTCGACGAAAGCAAATCAACCATTTTGATTAATGTAGGAGTGGAATCGGGGGACGGCTTCCCCACCATACCAACTTCTATCGGCTGCTCGTCCCGCCTGAGGCGTCCTGTTGCTCAGAGGATCGCATGACGTCTGTCACTGCGGCTTCTATCGTAACATGCGATTGCTCAACGAGTTTTCGTGCTAGTTCGTTGAATTTCACTTAATCAGGAGTCGTCTCGTGTCGGCGTTGCGGAGCGCAGCAGGACACGCCACGTCAAGTTGCGGAGCGCAGCAGGACACGCCACGTCAAGTTGCGGAGCGCAGCAGGACACGCCACGTTTATCACGTAACACAGTAAAATTCATCCGGGTTAAGAATTTGTGCGAAAATAAGGTTGCGTTATTCGGCCTAAGCAATAGCTGCTCTTGCGACTTGGTCTGCAGCGATTACCCAAGTTCAAATCGCAATGGTCCGGAAACAGTTTTAGTTGCAATTTCGATAATACTGTCCGCATCAACCTGGTAGAAAGCCAACGTAACCTCTCGGATCCAATTTCGAACAGCGGATGTTGTGGAACTATCGCATGTTTGTGTCTGACGTATTAAATCACGTCGTCTTTCGGCTTCTTGTTGTGCCAGTCCTAATTATGTGTTGTTTTAAGATTGTGCCGCATCCATTTCGAAATGTTCTAAAGCTGATTAACACAAATAAAAAATCACTGTTCGTTTTCTTTCAAATCAATTCAATCTCACTGTTCGTGAGATTGTCACAGTTCGTTAGCACGACAATTGGAAGAATTTTTCTTTCCGCACATCGTCAGTAGGGCAGTGAAACATCGCAATTGTAAGTTCGAAAGATACATACCTCAGTAACAGTTCATCGCTGGTAGTCATCGTCAATGTACGTTGGAGAATATGTTCGGTTGTTTCATACGAAAAAATTCGTTGTTGTTCGTTGACAGAAACAACGAAGATAAACATCACTGTAAACCGTAAAGAAAAGTCATGAATGTGAACATCACTCAAAATTATATAGACTCTTAAAGTCTAAAAGATTTGACATTTAACCTCTGACTCGATTTTTTTTTCTAATGATAAAGCAGGTATGGTCCGCCAAGGCCACACTTACTGATAATTTGGAGTAATTTGGAGTCCTAACATTCGGCATGACTACACACATCAGTGTAAATAAAAAATAGTTTTGCCGGCCCCTTGGGAATCGCTCCTCCTGCGTATTTATACTCTAAGTTTACCAAATTCAGACGCCTTCACTAGAGGCGTTACAATTGCTTAAATACCCAATACGTTTAACCAATGGTTCAACTTTCCAAACGAACCTCCGCTTCAACCGCTGGACGGTGACGTCCTCCGGAAGTGTCCTTGCCACATCTGCAAATTAACTTTTTGGAGCTGGGCCCATCCAGGGTTCTTCCGGATGCCGTTGACCTCAAAGGTCAAAGCAATTTAACAAATGTCAAGCTTACACTGGGGTATTTGTTTTCCATAAGGGAGGACGAAAGTGTCTTAACAGTCTCATCAATCTTTGGCACCAGATAGGTTTTGTCAATATCCACTTTGGTGGTTTAACTACAAGCTTTTCGAAACCTGTTTTTCTGTTGTTAATATAGGCTTAATACAATTAGTTATTAAATCAAACTGACATATACTTTACACGGTGACAGTACTACGCGACGACCTCGGTTTTAACATCACATTGCTGCTGATGTGTCGTTGCGAAGAAAGTGTTCATGCGCCGAGCTGTATCATTTGTGTTCGCCTCACACTACAAATGATGGGGAACCTTACATTTATCGTTGTCTGCTACGCAGATCGCAAGATCGACATGCATGATATCGTTCGTTCAATACAGCATAGGGAAAGTTCGAGGACAGAATGCAAGCAGTCTCTGTCTAGAAGGATTGTGGTATTACAACAACAGGAACACAATACCGTTATGACGTCATGGATGCGTGTATTTACGTATGTTACTATGTTACGTAGATTTCATTTAAGCACACTGCGTGTTCGACACGGATGAATAACTATAACAACTTTGAACAACATTCGTCACTTCAGATGTGGCTTCGAGGTAAGAACAGTGGACGTGTGTCAAAGCATGGCAAATGTGACCAGTTAACAGGGGACATCTTTAAGACTAGCTCCAGTTATGCATTTCGTAAGCTACATGCGCTGCCTTAAATGCGTAGCTCCTTCTCTATCTGTTTGTTGTCCCTTTTGAGAATTTGCAGATAATATTTCCAGATCTAGAAGATCAATATGAATCAACATTGTGCAAGTCACCGATCGCGTCTTTGTGACGTTATCAGAGTAGCCATGGTTTCTTGCTAAACATCACGTTAATTCATTTTCTTTTCGTAGTGATCATATTTACTCTAAACGTAATTGTGGAGGATTGGTAATGACGATTTGTTGATAAGTAAGAATAAGTTTAGTCTCATATAATTTTCTCTGTTATCGGGTCTATATTACAACTTACGTCACAAAACCCGGGTGGATTTAGTTGCGTTTTAATTTTCGTCTGTCGTATGGACAGAGCAGCAGGATTACAGATTTATTGTTAGGTGGTCGATCCATTCGATTGCTTTAGAAGCTGAGTGGATCTCGGAGATTCCTCCAGTAAATGCGAACATGCAGCAGTAGTTGACTGTTTGCTGGTCGCATCTTGAAGTGTCTTTGATCCAAAATTTGTGCATCACATACTCGCGTCGTCCATGCAGAGTTCTGATGCGGTTGATCGCGGACCACTGGCGTCGTGGAAAGTCAAAAAGCGATAAGTTCGGTGGCAGGGTCCTGGGTAAGATTCTTCGTTCTGATGTATGTTAATCCCACTCTCTTGTCCACCTCTTTTACAACCTGATGTTAGTTTCAAGGAGGGAGGCTGCTTCGGTCCAGAAAGGTAGTCACGAGGTGAGGCGCTGCGGTGGTTCTGGGCTGAGGTAGTTCCACACTGGTAGGTCTTGGTTGTGTTTGACCGTGTTGTGTTCCCTTAAGGTTGCTGAGGAGCCGCGTGTACGCGGTGGAGGGACGTGGGCGAGGACCGGCCGCCAGCAGGCTGGTGTTGACTTCAGCGCTCTAGAAATGCTACACATAGCGACATTAAGCTTAGTGTCAACAAAGCTGGCGTGGGTGCTGTGTTCCCATACAGGGCTGCAGTATTCCGTTGTGGAATAAACCAGTGCAAGTTATGCAGTCCGAAGAGTTCGTGCGTTGCATCTCTAGATGGTCCTTGCTAGCTTGTGCTGATGTTATTGCGCATTTTCATCTTTCTACTCACAGGTGCTGCTTGTAAGTGAGATTGCTGTCGTGGATGACGCCGAGACAGAGACAGAGGGTCGTGGGCGATGATCTGGCCGCAGGGCTCAAAGCGAAGAGTTGATCTCCCCTCAGCATCGTGAAGCTGGAAAACTGAGGATATGGTCTTCGTTGCGTTCGGTTTTAACCGCCAGTAGTGGAAATAATCTTCAATGTTTTTCATGTCGGCGTTGAGAATGGCTTGGCCCTCTGTCAGTGTTGCTACTTGGGCAGCAAGTGCCACGTCTTCTGCATAGGCAAACCTGCGGCTGCGTGTAGCCGCCATGCCGCTTATGTCAAAGTTGAAGAGGGTCGGTGCTAGGGCCGTGGTAGTCCATGTTTTAGGGTCCGTGGGCGACTCCTTTGTTGTCCGAGGTGGGCTCGGAACTGGCGACCCCAGATCTCGTCATTTGCTGACGAAAGGTCAACATCTTAAATGTATTAATTAATCATTGTCACAGATTAACATTTTTTTTTTATTAATGCTTGGCACAGTAGGTACATGAAGTTTATTATTTCCAATAGCTGTTCATGTGGATATCTATTTGTCCGCACCAAATTTGTTATGTGAAAGGGCAACTGTCCGGAGGGGCTTTTTTGGTGGCACATTGTAAAGCTTGATTACATGGATTACTGAATAAACACAAGCGACTACATGTAATGCTCCTTCATTGCGTAGATCAACTGGGGTATACGTTTCCAACAGGAGTAGATCAACTGTTATATAGGGCCCATGCAATATGCGGTGTAAATCAACTATGAAACCTGAACGAAGTGCCAGGCGCCATCTTGAATTTTTTTAACTACTTTCCTCCACTTCGCCGCTTTCCGAGACGTTAATTGCTCCAGGCTCTGTTGCTTTTGAATCCGAACTGTCGCGATGATCGCAATGTCGTCTGTTCAGACCGGCATGCAAGAAAACGTCTGTCGTGACTGAACATTTATCTTCGGTAACTGCTGCATCGCGATCGGTATCTACAGTTGGAGTTGGGGGCCGTATAGGCGTCCGACGGAAACAACTGGCATTGCACGGCTGCCGTGGATCACCAGCCGTGGATTACGATGCAAACATTTGAAATGATTGAAATTACAAATGACTTAATTAAATTGGTAATGAGATCCGTGAACCAATTAGCTCTCAGTGTTTATGAGGCCTCTATCAATTGTAATGACGCACGTAACGACTATTTCACACATTGCAGCCTTTAACGTGTGAATTTAGCCAGTCAGTGTAGGTTACGCAGCAATGCAACAAAAGGGGCACCGATTTACAAACATACGATGTCAATATTCGTCTTGAATTCGCCGGGTCGTGTCGGTCGCCAGTCACGTCACTTGCCGTATATTGCTATAACAACAACGTTATTTGGAAAATAAAAACTAGATGTGTTCCCAAAAAAATATCGCTATTTAAAATACAAAAATCCTGTTATTTGAAAAACAAAAATCCACTATGATTAGAAAAAACTTTGCAATAACCCATGACTAAGGGCCTGGGTGCATCTTCGACTCGGGCGGAAGCCATCTTGTTCTGGAGTGATGAAAGTTTATTCGACTTTCGATCGCCTTCGTGAACTCGCCCAGTAGAGAATCTGGCCCCAAAAGCGTGGTCTCATTGTTACCCACTGTCACCACTCCATTTTGTGTAGGCGTTCCCATGAAGCGCCAGCTTGCGTCCAGGTGAAGATGTATGCGACAAACTGTGGCGCCGCACCGCGGAGCCTGGGTAATCGAGGCTAGGGTGATAACTGCTTCGATGATTGGGGCTAGCCGGCATAGTACCACGTGCACCAACAGCTTATGGGCTGTGCAGAGGCAACTTGTAGGCATGTAGCTCATTGGGTCTGCGGCGGCGTTACAAGACTTGAAGAAAGCAATTACCTTTTCTTTCCTCAATATTATCTCATATTTGCCCATTTTGCCAGTAAAGATGACGTCCGGTTTGTCGTCTTGCAGGTAGCGCTACATTCTCGACAACGACACTGATACTACTGTTGACAGTCGAGTCCCTCTGCCTGGCTCGAAAGAAACATAGTCACGGTGAGTGTCTGTATAAGGTGAAGTATACATGGTGTGTGTGTCTATGAGAGGTTGACATGGTGGGTTTCTCTGTAAGGCTGATATGATGGGTGTCTCTTTGAGGCAGACATGGTGCGTGTCCTGTGAGGTTGACATGGTGGGTGTCGCTGTGAGGTTGACATGGTGGGTATCTCTGCGAGTTTGATATGGCGGGTGTCTCTGTGTGGTATAATGGTGGATGTTTCTTTGAGGTTGAAATAGTGGGTGTTTCTGTGAGGGTGATATGGTTGCGTGAGGTTGACATGGTGGGCGTCTCTGTGAGGCTGATACGGTGGACGTCAAAGTAAGGTTGATAGGGTTGGTGGCACAGTGAAGTTGACATGGCGGGTGTCTCTGTGAGGTTGATACAGTGGTTGTCTATGTGCGGCTGATATGGTGGGTGGCACGGTGAGACTGAGATAGCGGGTGTCTCTGTGAGGTTGATACAGTGGTTGTCTCTGTGCGGGCTGATATGGTGGTTGGCACGGTGAGACTGAGATAGCGGGTGTCTCTGTATGGTTGATACAGTGGTTGTCTCTGTGCGGCTGATATGGTGGGTGGCACAGTCAGACTGAGATAGCGGGTGTCTCTGTGAGGTTGACACGGTGGGTGTCGCGTTGAGATTGACATGGTGGGTGCCTCTGCAAGTTTCATACGGTGGGTGCATGTGGGTCTGATATGGTGGGTGTCTGCGAGGTTGATGTGGTAGGTGAATATCAATCAGCTAGTCGGTGATTACAATTCAAAATTAAGACAGTTACTGCATACGCTTGCACCCACCTAATCCAAGACTATTGTAGCAAAGTCTCTGGTGCCATGGTTTGACGATGAACTCAAAGCTCTCAAGTCACAAAGACGACAAGCTGAACAGATGTGGAGACAACAATGATGACACTTTGTTGACATTCAACCGAGCTAGGAATGCATATGTCAGGACATTGAATATACGTGGAGACAGGTCAACAACGATGACACTCTGTTGACATTCCACTGAGCTAGGAATATATATATATATATATATATATATATATATATATATATATATATATATATTTATGTCAGGGCACTGCACAGATGTGGAGACAGGTGATGATGACACTTTATTGACATTCAACCGAGCTAGGAATATATATGTCTGTCCACTGAATAGACGTGGAGACAGGTCAAAAATGTTGACACTTTGTTGAAATTCCACCGAGTTAGGAATATATATGTCAGGGCACTGAACAGATGTGGATACAGGTCAACAACGATGACACTTTGTTGACATTCAACCGAGCTAGGAATACATGTGTCAGGGCACTGAACATATGTGGAGACAGGTCAACAGTGATGACACTTTGTTGACATTCCACCGAGCTAGGAATACATATGTAAGGGCACTGAACAGATGTGGAGACATGTCAACAATGATGACACTTTGTTGACATTCCACCGAGCTAGGAATACATGTGTCAGGGCAGTGAACAGATGTTGAGACAGGTCAACAATGATGACATTTTGTTGACATTCAACCGAGATAGGAATACATGTGTCAGGGCACTGAACAGATGTTGAGACAGGTTAACAATGATGACACTTTGTTGACATTCCACCGAGCTGGGAACACATATGTCAGGACACTGAACAGATGTGGAGACAGGTCAACTAGTATTTTAATTTAGCGTACGAATAAGTTGTATATAAGTACGATTAATTTATTATATATATATATATATATATATATATATATATATATATATATATATATATATATATATACACATATTGTTAACTTTGTTGACATTCCACCGAGTTAGGAATATATATGTCAGGACACTGAATAGACGTGGAGACAGGTCAACAGTGATGACACTCTGTTGACATTCCACTCAGCTAGGAAAATATATATGTCAGACCACTGAATAGAAGTGGAGACAGGTCAACAGTGGTGACACTTTATTGACATTCAACCGAGCTAGGAATATATTTGTCAGGACACTGAATAGATGCGGAGACATGTCAACAACGATGACACTTTGTTGACATTCCACCGAGCTAGGAACACATATGTCAGAGCACTGAACAGATGTGGAGACAGGTCAACTAGTTTTTTAATTTAGCGTACGAATAAGTTGTATATATGTACGATTAATTTATTATATATAATATATATATATATACATGTGTGTGTATATATATATATATATATATATATATATATATATATATATATATATATATATATATATATATTATATTTTTATATTTTTATAAACATGTACAGGACGAAAGAATTTGGTGCTATGCAAATGAATAAACATTAAACGTTATGTGGGCGTGCGTGTGGGCGTGTGTGCGTGCGTTCGTGTGTGCGTGCTTTCGTACATTTTTGTGAGCTTGACAACAGTAGTTCGTTGACTGAGAATTAACTAGGTCTATCTGCACTTTTTACCCAAAACAATGTTTTTGTGTTCCAGAGTTCTATCTCCAGCTAGTCAGTTAGATTATAGCAATTTGGTCATGTGATATAAAATCAAAATGGCAGATAAAAGGAGAGATCGTCCACCAAACAAACGCTATGAAAACATGTGATGAGCAACTATGCGATTCTATGAAGAGATGAAATGGTTGTTCCCACTGTTTAGATAACGTTGAGTACTCTTTTATATGTTTCAAGTAATTATGCAAGCAATAAGCAGCAAAATTAATAATATAATATATAAAATACTTATATTACGCTAAAATACTCGGGAGACCCAAGCTCGGCAGTGCACCAAAACGAAAGGGGTTAAGCAGTTCGTAATCGAGAAGCAGTTCCAGCTGTAAACAGTTGGATTGGTTCGCTGGGGAGCTATGGAGGATAAGCAAGTTTAAACAGGTGGGTTTTTAGTTTACTGCGAAATGTTGTTATATTTCCTACATACTTAACACTAACAGGGAATGAGTTTCACTGAGTCTGAGCAGCAACTGAAAAAGCTCTAGTTCCGACATTTGTCTTAACACTGGGAACAAAAAGTAGATTAGAATTAGATGGTCGAAGCTGCCTGGGCTGTCTTGCAGGAGTGATCAGTGAATGGAAAATATGTTGGTTGCTTGGATGAAAGTCTTTGATAGGTAATTGCACAGATCTTAAAAAATAATGCGATATCAGACAGGGAGCCAATGCAATAATTTAAGAAGTGGTGCTGAGTGAGAGAAACGAGGAGACCAAGTAACTACCCTTGCCAAACAATTTTGCACAGTTGAAGTTCCAAGATGTCCTTGAGAGCAATATCATAAATTGCAATAGCCAAGTCTACTGCTAACTAGCATGCCATGAATAGCTGGCCTCTTAGGCAGAAGCCGGGCCCAACTATATTTTAACATAAGTTTTGCTCGTATTGTCGTCCAAACGATACCGGCCTTATTAGAACCCCTACAATAACCCTAATGTCACTCACCAGCCGAGCGTAACGCTACTGACACTATGATGGGGGTGGACCTGGATTGTGGATACGTCCACTCCAGTATGTCATCATAACAGTATATTTTCAACTGCAGTGAAAGTATTCATGAAACACCATCCGGAGATTCTGTCTATTGTGTATAAATACTGTGATTCTGGCCATTCTACGATACAAGAGGTGGACAATCTGCACAGTCATATTGAAAGGGTGTGTAAAAATTGTGAAAGTTACAGTCCAATTGGATTGTTGAGAATGATCATAAAGGTTAACAAAAGAAAGCCTATGAAAGTGGTTCAGATGAAACCAGAATATTTCAAAGATTTCCAGACAATTGCTAAGCAATCCTAATACCAATAATAGTAAAGTGTTTGATGTGTGAGAAGAATGAGTCAAACGTTGTGAAATATAAAACAGTTTTCCGAGGATTGGATTGCAAAGAATGTAGCAGGGCAGCGTCTCTAGTTCAAACTGAAAAAGATGACATTAAGGCAATGCTAAAATTCATGTGGTAAAGTAAAGTTTCTGGGTTGAGACTGAAACAACAAGAGACCTTGAGAGAACCATACTATTTGGTTTACTGTCCTCTGTGAAATTGAGGCTATGGCAATAAAGAGTTATTCAATAGATATTATATTCAAAAGTTCCTTAAACATAAAAATAACAGATAGACCTAAGTTTACCTGACATATTTTTTAAAGTTACATATATGTCTGTCTGCAAAATCAAACAATAAGAAATCAGTGTAGAATCGCACATACGGGTGTATCAAGAAGCGTTTTGTAAATGAATATGTTTATGTGGATAACAGAAACAATATGTGTATGGGGATAACAGAAACATTATGTGTATGGGGATAACAAACATTGCAAGAATAACTTAAATACAATAACAATTACAGAGTCGGAAATGTTCAATCAAGTTTTTCTCCAAATTATAAAAAAGTGCAGATAGACCTAGTTAACTATCGGTCGACCAGGTGTTTTCGACTGTCCGTTGGATGTCAACGACTACGTGGTCGATGTCAGACAGTGTATCGTGTGGTCTACGTTGCCGATGCAGGTGGCCTGTGTGTGTTTGGGAGAGACCGAGACTGCCTCCACCCGTGCCGGTGTACCCGCGGCTGTGACCGGCTGACGGGCGGATGTCTGCGGGGAGGGACGTGTCAGGACGGCGCGCCGCTCGGCTACCACTGGCGGGGCGTGGCCTGCGCTACTGGTTCGTCAGATATTAATTAGTTCAGTCCGTCAGACCTGCTTAGTCATTTCGATAGACTACCAGGCACTAAAGTGTGGTAAAACCCTATTAACAGCGTTACACAAATTTTACTGAACAAAATAAGATACTCAAAAAACAGAACTCTTCACAGCGCAGCATGGTGATGGATAGGTGCCATTTCGTCAACGAAAACAATTAGAAACTTGTTAAACGGACAGACAGGGCGCCGCCGACTTGCCGATTGAACCTTTCAAACCAGACCCCGAAATAACCGGTATTTACCTTTGCTGTAGCAGGTACTGTAGCACGACTGTACAAGATGTGTTGACTTCATTGAGGCGTAACAAAATCTGATGAAAAACAATTTTATTTTATTTCAATACAGTAATAGTATTTGTAGTTAACATATTGAAAATATTTTTTATTTTAATATTTCCATAAAGTATCTGAAATATTCAAATACATTATGTTTGATTGATAAAACAAAATTAACCAAAGGCTTCACTAAAAGCAGCATCTTTTCCCAGTCAGAAACCCTTAGTTAGCCTTAAGCAAACAGTTACGCTAAACCTGTTTTATAGTGAGCAAATCGTGGCTCTCTAGTCTCTACATAGTCTACAAATCAGACGGTGGTCAGACGATAAATGAAATTAACAGCCAAGGGCTAGCAAAACTACATCTAGGGTCTGACAGGGCAGATATATGAGAAGAGGTTTGTTGCCTCAGACCTCTTGCTAATTGCTTTATTTTATAACTTGCTTAACACTCAGCAGATTGAGCAATTACCTACTCTTTTGAGAACATTACAGACATATTTTAGGTTTATTATCTAGGTATTTCTGAGGTGGTAAACCTAGGTAATGGTTGCTTTATGAGAATGCACTGGCGTAACGGGGGGGGGTCGAAGGGGGCAAATGCCCCAAGCGGGAATGTTTTTTTGGGGGGCGGCACTTTGGGGAAATTGTTTTACTTAAGCAACATTCATACATATTTATACGTTGTGGTCTACACGAATTCTGAACACATCGCTGTTATATTACATAAATATTAAAGTAATCATGCTTGAATACGTCAAATGTAACTCAATTGACATTAGCCAATACTGGTGTACGTAACAATATCACTAGCGATACCTGTTCTATTACTGCACTTTTTTTGGGGAGAGGCATATTTTACTCTTGCCCCAAGCAGCACTTGGCCTAGTTACGCCACTGTGTGAGTGAATGTACATGTGCAGCGTATGGCGGTGGGTTAATCAGAGTGCCCCTATATATATATATATATATATATATATATATATATATATATATATATATATATATATATATATATATATATATATTAATAAAAGCTGAATACGAGTACGAATACATATTGTATGATATAGTAAATTATTAGTAACAGCATAATTGCATATCTTAAAATAATATATATATATATATATATATATATATATATATATATATATATATATATATATATTACAGAACTGGCCGTTCTTTTCATTACTAATCTCTACCAATGCCGCTGACATTGATCATTACGTTTTTTTAACATTGTCCATATTGCATGTTTTTTTCATCGCAAAATGTAATTTCCAATCATACAAAACTTTCTTTTAAAATATGAAATAACCCGGATGTTGGAAGGGGGATCACTTTCACCTGTACACTGTTTAGTAGTCGTGTTAAAGTTGGTGTTCTAATTAATCGGAAATGAGACAATAAGTGGTTTAAGCTACTGCACTAATATCGGTTGTGCTCTAAACGCTATTATATTAATACACATCAACATTATGTGTGAGTATCGGGGATAGTTCCACTAATGCGATATTATCGCGATAACTTAATAACTATTGCAATACTATCTCGATAGTATCGAGATAGTATCACGGAATAGTGAATAGCCAGGAAAACAGTCCCAAACCGGAATTTATGCCTTGGAGTTATTCGATTTTAAATGCTGAATCAGTGAATGCTGCTCCTCCAATCGCCACTTGTTGATGTTGATAAATAAATTAAATTATCCAATATAGTTGAAAAACATATTTTCATTATTAGAGTGACACAAATTGCCCTGCTGAATTGTTTTGCCAACTATCGTTACTATCGATAGTTCAGTTACTATCAACGATAACAATCAATAGTTCAATTTACTACTGATAGTATTGCACCGTCACATCGATTATTGCGATGCATCAATATTCAATGTAGTGTTGTACCCTCATCAACACAGGTAGTCATCGAGTTATACACGCGTTATGAAGTCACAGCTTACACGACCAGCAGTGGTAACATGTGTTCGTTCAGCAGTTGAAAGGATTGGTTACAAGGATCAAAAATAGCTTTCATTCACGCACTACATCTTTTCATTCCATCTTCAACGAAAGCCTTAAAGCGAAACAAAAGTCATGGTCTTGGGCTATGCTGCACCTAAGAGATAATAAAAACTAACCATGTGCAACTAAAGTCAAGAATATCACGCCAGTGGTTTACTCAAAATGTGTTCTAATAGTGGGAGATTACATTCATTTCTCCGGCTGACTGAGGGTTGATGTTATTCAACGCAACCGATAAGCGCACGTGCATTTCAATGAAATCGGGTAACTTAGATTACTTTGTGACGAATTATATTCTGCCGGTATACACAGAACCAAAGTAAAGTCTCAATCAAATTGGCTGTTATGTGAGAAAGAGGACTAATTTCGTAAACAAAGGCCACAATATGTTACATAGGTTGAGTTTGGACGCAAACAGCATAATTATATCTCATTGGCCACCATAGAAATAGGTGTATGCAAATATATTTTGCATGGGCCCAAAACCATTTTGTCTTCTAATTACTGAAACTATCGGCACAACGGAAAAATCGACGCAATGCGAAACCAATGCCGTCTATTCTGCGAACGATACAGACCCTACTAAAAAAGGGTACTTTACAAATATTAGTATCCAAACTGTGTTCATTGTTCATTTTTGTCTTTTAACAGAATTTAACAAAGATTTAACAAGATTGCCATCCCAAACAACACGTTCCAGATGGCAAGTGGACAAGAAAGAATCCAACAATTGTCTCATCTATGTGTAGCCCGCCCTTATCAAGTATCTGTCAATTCTATTTTTAAACATGTTCACACTACTAGCATTAACACAGTCATTTGGAATTTGTTCCATTCATTTATCACCCTCTGTGAGAAAGAATACTTTCTCATGTCCAACCTACACTGCTCCTTAACTAACTGCTGCTTTGTGTCCTCTGGTTCTACTGCCTTCTTTAAGTTTGAAGAATATATTCCTATCAACATCCTCATAACCGTTCACTATTTTAAACACTTCTATTTGGTCTCCTCTTAGTCTCCTGGTCTCTAGTTTTGTCAAACCACATTGTAATAAGCGGCTTTTGTAACTACTTTCATGTCAGCGCTAAATGTTACTCATAAGTCCTTTTCTTGTGTGGTTCTACCTAGTGCAGCATCCCCCATTTTATATTCTTCGTCCATATTTCCATGTCCTATGTGTATGCATTTACACTTCCAAAAATGTAATAACATTTGTCATTTTTTTGACCATTTTACAAATTTATCTAAATCATCCTGTAAACTTCGTTTATCTGTAACATTAGTAACCTGTCTTAATACTTTTGCGTCATCTGCAAATGTCAGTACTTTGCTAGATATGTCATCTTCTAAATCAGTTATATATTAAAACAGTATAGGGCCTAATACTGATCCCTGTGGTACCCCACTCAGAACAGATTTCCAGTTTGAAATCTCACCATCTACTATTACTCTCTGTATTCTGTGTGTAAGCCACTTTTCTATCCAGTTGATTACATCATTACCTATACCTTGGGCGTTTAGTCTAAGTAATAATCTTTGATGTGGCACTTTATCGAAAGCTTTCTGAAAATCTAAGTAGACAGTATTCATTGGTGACACGTCATCTATCCACTTTGTAATTTCTTCAAAAAAACATAAGAGATTGGTTAGACACGACCTTGCTTTTAGGAACCCATGTTGAGATGTATTTTTTTATATATGTTTTACAAGGAATTCCACCATGTGGTCTCTAATTAATGTTTCGATTAATTTACATACAACTGATGTTAAACTCACTGGTCTGTTATTTTCTGGCTTGTTCCTGGATCCCTTAGTTTTGGGGGTATCCCATCAACTCCCGGTGATTTATTATCTTTCATCTTCTTAATTGTCTTTGCTATCTGGACTTTGCTTTCAGGACTTACAAATAACTGCCCTAAATGTTCTGATTTACAACCCTCAAATTTAGTAAATGGAACTGGAAGTGATGTGATATCTTCTGTGGTAAAAACTGAGCTGAAATACTCATTCAGGACCTCTGCCATTTGAAACCCGTCTGAAATTAGGTTTCCCCTGTTGTTTTCGAGTGTTCCGACCTTACCTCGAACTTTCTGTTTACCCCTCACCTTACCCTAAGCATAGAAACTCTTGCTGTCATGTTTTATATTACCTGCCAATTGTTTTCAAAGGTTCTTTTAGATTTTCTAATTTCAGTTGTAGCTAGGTTAACTGCCTCTGTAATTTGCATAGTCTTCATCGCTTCTGGTACGCCTATAAACCCTCTACATAGTTTGCTTAAACACTATTTTTTTAATAGTTTCTTTTGACAATTGTTTCTTTCTAGACCGTTTTCCTTGTTTTTTTCAAGGGAAAAAATGTATCGATGATACTTTCAATTTCATATTTTAGAATATTCCAACATTCAACTGCGCTCTTATTCCTCAGCATGTTATTCCAATCTAACTTTGCTAAGTATTTTCTCATATCTTTATAGTTACTTTGTGGAAGTTTCTCCTATACGTTTTTTATTTTTACTTTCTGATTTACATTGATGTGAAAATGTATTTGATTGTGGTCACTGTTACCCACTGGGTCATGTATTTTTACATTGTCCACTAATTCTTTTTGTGATGACAAAACTATATCTAATACATTATCTCCCCTGGTTAGTTATAGCACGTGCTGAGTAAGGAAGCTATATTGAATTAAAAATAGAAATTGTTGGTCTTCGCCCCCTGTACTCTCTAGAGATTTCCATTGTATGTGTCCATGGCTAAAATCTCCCATTATGATACATTCTCCTTTACTGACTTCCTTTATAGCATTTTGTAGTGTTGTGTTATCCTCTTCGTTTATGTTAGGACTTAGGTAAACTAATCAAATAGTTAATTTTGAATTTCCGGAAACTATTTTTGCACCAAACAGCTTCATCGCAATCTGCTTCCCTTTCTAATTTTATTTCATAAGCTTGAATAGATTCTTTAACATATAAAATAACTCCCCCTCCCCTTCTTCCTATTCGATCTCTCCTAAACATGACGTACCCTGTCAATCCTAATTCAGCATTTGTTATGTCTGTGTTGGCCAATGATTCGGTACTTCCAATTATGTGAGGGTCAATATCTTTTACCATAATGTTTAATTCGTTTTTCTTATTTACTATTCTCCTAGCATTTAAACACACGCATTTATAACCTGCTTCAGACCTGTTTTTATGACATTTTGTTATTGGTTTGTTTGTAATGGTGATCTATTGTCCTGTTTGAGGCATCTCTAAGTAACCCCCCTGCGCTTCTAGTTTAAATAATGTTTACTACCAAAAATATTTGTTATGTTACCCATGCCACTGTCTACTGCTGCTGTGAGTCCATCCGCAAATACTGCTGCCCCCTTTCCACTTAGATGAAGCCCATCCTTCACGTACATATCAGCCCTTCCAACAAAACTTCCCCACATATCCAACTTCTTCTTCCCTACATAGCTTCTGGACTAGCATGTTAATTGCCATCCCCCGGCAATTACGATATCTATGACCCTTCCTTCCTATTACTGGTAACATCCATGACAGTATTACCTGCTCAACCCGGTTCTGCTTTAGTGTTCTGACCAACTTCCTGTACTTCCTAACTATGGCAGTTGTACCCTCCCTCTCTACGTTATTTGTCCCTACGTGTAACTAAAACAGATCCACCCTTGCCCGAACCCACGATGTTTTCTACCCTCTCAGTTATCGCCTCTATTGGCAGGTAACGTCGCCTATCACAAGTTAGCGCTGCAGCGCACAACTTCCATTAACGAGTACGGAGCCCATCTTGCCGTCGACGGAAATGTTGACCCGCAAATGGGTGCGATGCACTGCGCACTGGCGACAGGGGCTGGCCGCGAGAAGGCGTGGTGGTGGCTCGACCTGGCGGATACATATGTCATCTACAGTGTAACCGTACACGGTAGTATCGACGGTGAGTGACCACGGGGCGAATGAAGTATGTATGCAGCAATGTTGTATACTTCACGTTGTTAGAGTTTGTCTGTACCCCATAGAGTCGAAAACACCTATGGCTGCCTTTTCTGCCCATAAAACGCCGGATATATATATATATATATATATATATATATATATATATATATATATATATATATATATATATATATATATGCATATATATATATATGTATATATATATGTATATATATATATATATATATATATATATATATATATATACATATGTATATATGTATTTTGTATATATATATGTGTGTGTGTGTGTGTGTGTGTGTGCGTGTGCGTGTGCGTGTGCGTGAGCGTGTGCGTGTGCGTGTGCGTGTGCGTGTGCGTGTGCGTGTGCGTGTGCGTGTGCGTGTGCGTGTGCGTGTGTGTGTGTATATATATATATATATATACATACACATAGACTGGTCAATGTTTACACAATAGAATGGCGCCAATTTTTTTTATAGGAAAACTATTTCCTTCAAACAACCACGCATATGCAATTTTACCCCGAAATATCAATATCTAGATATAATGCCATATCTTGAAAACTACTGAAGCAATGTTCGTGAAATGTTTACCCTGACCTACTCATCAGACTTGGTTTATTCCCGCGAGTGTGCTGATACAGACAATTAGCCGTGTGTTTGTGGGTCTGCTGCAGACGCTGCGAGCCTGTTCCAGTTTGCTGTGTACTACTGTCCCGCCGACGCCACGTCCTGTGTCCTGTGTGGACGCCACGGTGGCGAGGTGGCTCCCGGTGGCAAGGCGACAGTCCGCTGTCGCCAGGACAGTGTCGGTCATTACGTCAGGTTCGAGAGTGAAGTGATGACGACGCCGTCCATAGCGACACTGTGCGAGGTGGTGGTCATCGGACGGAGTTACAACCGTAAGTAGCATGTACTTCTATGACGTCACATTTACACCGTTGCATTAACACACATCGCCCACTACCGCTTGTACATTGCACCTTCTCTGCATCCCGCCTGTCCATCGCACCATCGCCTCCGCTGTCTTAGTACATCAATACACAACGTTCGCTCCCACCTGCCCATCGCACCATTGCCGCTTGAGCATTACATCAATGCACATGGTCCAATCCCGCCTGTGGCAGCCTACAGCACATACAGCAGCCAACCGCCTTCGTCTGCTGCAGTGGTCCCGTCTCGGCCCCACGGCCGCGCACTGTCGATGCCGCTCGACCGAGCGACGCCTGCTCGGGCGACACAGTCTCCGGCTCGAAACTCATCGTCAGAGTCGGACACTTTATACGTGACACCGAGAATTGTTGCCAAGCGCAGGGATAGCGTCTTGTTTGGCATTGTGATGGCACCAGTGGTAGCTGTCGTCGTCTTCGCGATACTGGTGGTCGAACATTTCCGGGCGCTTAACAGGTAAAGAACTAGCAAAGAGTTTCAAATACATTATCCAATGGCGTATTTTTTTTAGAGGTGAGGGCAAATGCGTGCGCGCGCACGTGCGTGCGTACTTGCGCAAGCGTGTGCGTGCACCAGTGCGTGCGTGCGCAAGAGCGTCCGTGCGCATGTGCGTGCGCCAGTGACTGCTCTTGTGTGTGCGTGCGTGCGCGCTGTTCACGATCTCGTTTGTGGACGTGAAAGACGAAGAAATGACAAAAATAAACGAAATTCTTTATGATTCTAGTACTTTTGTTATGTTTTCGGCCAACCATTCTTGATGATAATTGTTGGAGGAGTTTGTCTGGCATCTGTCTGGATCACGATCGGCTTACGATAGTCGTGATACTGCAGGAGCTTCTCAAGTGTAAGCATTTGTTTTTTAAGCTGTTCTCTGGTCTACTCCCCAGCAGAACTCTTTGTCTGGTAGATTCAGCGGCTCACTTTCGGCATGAACTTTGCCATGTAGTTGACATAACCTAGGAAACGTCGCACTTCTTCTGAGTTTCTGGGCGCTTCCACGTCTTTGATTGCACACACCTTCTTCGATTCCAGTTTTACACCTTCTGACGTAAGCATGTGGCTGATGTCCGGTAGTTCAGTCATGTGACATCTGCACTTTTGTCTTGTTTAGTTTCAGTTTACATTCACTAACACGTTGGAGGAATTTTCGTATATTCGCATCGTTCGTCGCTCGATCTTTTCCGTATATCAGTCGTCCGCCACTACTGATACTCGTTTGAGTCCTTTCAAAGTATTCGAGAGTTTTCTCTTAATCTCTTCTGGTGCGGTTGAGGTACCAAATGGCATTCGTTTCCATTTGTATTTCCCGTACATTGTTCAGAATGTTGTGATATGACTCGATTTCTCTGTCAATTTCACTTGTAAGAAACCTTCAATTGCATCGCACAGGCTGAATACCTTTGCTCCTGCCAACTGAGGCAGCACATCTTCAATATATGGCATCTGGAAGTGATTTCTTCTCAGGGCTTGATTTAAATTTTGCGGATCAAGACACAGTCTAACTGTCCCATTTGGTTTCCTGACTGGCTGCAGGTGACTTATCCACGGTGTAGGATTCTCAACCTTTTCTATGATACATTTTTCTTCCAGAATATCTATCTCGGCTTTCACATCAGCCTTCATCGAAAGAGGAATTTTCCGTTGTCTCACCTGTACTGCTGTGACAGTCGGATCTACCTCTAGTTCGTATTTTCCAGGTAAGCATCCGGTTCCCCGAAACGCATTCTCATACTCCCTCAGAATGTTCTCAAGTGGTTCTTCTGATACTAGGTGAACTGTCTCACTGATTTGTATTAGCCTGAGATCAAAGCAAGTACTCACTGAAAGCAAACTGTTTTGTTTATTGTTTATCACTAAAAAGTTCAGTTGATGTTTATTGTTCGAATTATCTGTAACTGTCATAGTACACCAACCATCTGGCATAACTCTAGAGTCGTCGTACAGCCTGACTGCTTTCGTCGATGCGGTCAGTCGCGGTTTGCCCATAATGGCACAGTCTCGACGTGTCAACATGTTGCCGCTGTGTCTAGCTGAAATTCGAGGCTTCTCTTAACCTTTCCGTCCGCTACTAGTACCGTCACGATCGTCTTCCGGTCACGTTTCGATACGCGTATGGTGTTCGTCGATTTGTCAGACGAATATTTACCTTCATGCTTCGATCTTCGTACTAGGTTAGCTATATATGTTTTTACATTCTTGCTAACACAACATTTTGCAAAATGATTCAGTCGCCCGCATTCCTTCCCGTATGCTTTGCACTTTCGTGGTGGGTGATTCTCTCCACACTTTCTGCAGCTTTCATGTAAGTATTTCTTCGATTTATCGTATCTTAGCGAAGTAGGATTTATGGAGTGTACTGTTTCTTCTTTTGTGTATTGGACTGCTCTGATGTCTTCCCTCGCTGCTTCCATTGCCCAGCACGTGACTGTCGCTTCATCCAATGAGAAGTCTTGACGCTCAAACAGTCGTCTTCTTACTCGATCATTTTCTATGCCGAGTAATAACGCTTGAATGATCATTCTTTCGTATTGGTCACGTCCTCCTAAGTTGCAGTCTCTCGCAATCCTATGTAATGCACTGACATATTCGTCTATTGTCATCTGCCCCGGCTTCATTGTTAGCAGTTTGCGTGTCATTGCGACCACATTTATTCGAGGTGCGCAGAACGAGTTACATTTCTCGATGACAGTTTCATAATTATTTATGTCTGCGTCACCATTCCATGTGAATGAATCGAATACGTCATTTCATCTTTGCCCGATTGTTCGCAGCAATAGTAAAATTTTTACTCGATCTGGCGTATCAGCTCTACTTGTTGCAATGAGAAATTGTTCGAACGTACGCTTACATCGTTTCCACTGCTCCGGCAGATTTCTGCCATCCGTCAACGGCTCCGGCGCTAGCAGTTTCTACATTTTACTTGCGTGTACGCTTTGCGCTTCAACGTTTTCTTTAAGACCTTCTTCGTCACGTACTCTATTTCTTCTTCTTCCTCACACGGGGCACCACGTTCACGTTCTCGGCTGTGGACGTGAAAGACGAAGCAATATCAAAGATAAACGAACATAAGTTTAATGACTCAACAAAAACAGCATGGCCAGCTTCACTCTTGTCTATTTTAGGATGGGTAACGCTAAAACGTTAACTGGGCAACTGCCAACACGCGCAAGTGCATGTTTGTATGTCGTATTGCCACTACTGGTGCTTTGATGCGCCCCTTGACCGCTATCCACTGGTTGTGATGCGTCGTGTGCGACAGGGAGACAGCAATACGCGCGGCCGAGGTGAGAGAACTAGGCTGGTCGGACCGACAACCCAACAAAACCTTCCACAGTGTCGCCCTCTGGTAGAAGTCTATACGCCTCCCCTTCGGTCGCTAGACGGCAGCACTGACACAGAGAAAGGTCAACATGGCGTCTTCCTATAAATACACGACTATGAGCGTAGCATTTAGAACTAGATTCGTCACTCTACGTCAGAGAAGAAAGTAATAAAACGCATTTCAGCAGTCGAAATGCAAAGTAGCTTGGAAGTCGCGGACACGGCAAAATGTTAATACAACTTTCGTATTTTTGTGAGCAAAGGTTTAATCGACTTAGATATAAGAAATTAACAAACATCGACACAAAGCAACAATGGACATACATTGACATTGATATCCATAATACGTGTTGCATTTTTTTATTTGTAGTTATCACTTAATGCAAGGT
The DNA here is from genome assembly GCA_963662155.1 of Lamellibrachia columna. Classification (NCBI taxonomy): domain Eukaryota; kingdom Metazoa; phylum Annelida; class Polychaeta; order Sabellida; family Siboglinidae; genus Lamellibrachia; species Lamellibrachia columna. The sequence continues at coordinate 22,395,416 of OY759261.1, read as the reverse complement.
TGTCATCTACAAACGATTTCTCTTGCGATGCTGAGAGATGTGTCGTTTTATCTATACTATGTTCATCAACATTGGTCATATTGCCCGTGTGGTCATATCGACAACACATCTCCTATACGGTGTGCTGCTGGTCTGGTGAGTGGTCATTCCGCATGTCCAGACGTTCTTCGGGTTGACGTCTGTAACAGGGTTGAAATGTGACGTCAGCCAGTAAAAACAACATCATACGTTTTGGAAAATAATTAGCGCAAATTAATCTTTGATTTTGGAATGGTACTAATATTACCTTTCTATTGCAATTAGTTTATTTTCGAATAACTGAACACAATTATGTTTATTTTCATTACATTTATCCCAGTCACTTATATATATATATATATATATATATATATATATATATATATATATATATATATATATATCTATATCTATATATATATATATATATATATATATATATATATATATATATATATATATATATATATATATATATATATATATATATATATATATATATATATATATATTATATGCATGTCAATTTATCTATACTATAAAGTAGTTTATGACTATTTATGTTCCTCCCCCCATATCGCCGTAAATTTCGCGTGTATGAGGCTGATATTCTGTAGGCGTGCCCGGGGGAAACAAGGGGTTGGTTCGTACATTAAAACATTTTCAAAATTCCCCGGGGGTAAACATATTACGAAGGAACCTATGTGAACGTTTGACGTACATGTATTACGTAACTAAGAGTTCCCTGATCAACGTCAAACGTTCACACAAGTTCCTTCGTACGGTACGAACGCTTCGTGAAACTGGCAGTTGGGCACAAAGTCACTGGCATTACCATACAACAACTTGTCTGGGTGGTGCGAGGAGTCATAAGCTCTTGCTGTGGCTGTCTTGTGTCCCGTGCGACGCCGGATAACTCGGCTAGTTAAATATAAACTATTCGTTTGAAAATGTGTTAGACACCTCGCGACTTACTGACTCAAGTATTGATAGGTGACTGCCCCTATGATGATCCCAGCCAATAGCGCTACGGGTGTGACCACAGCCGCCGTGATCACGGCGTGTGACCGCGGCTGTGGGCTGGCCATGGGTAGGGCTGTTGACAACGGGTAGAGAGTCGGGTCCGTGAAGTTTACTACTACCAGTCGAGGGTTGATCACATTTCTGTCTGGTTCGACATTGATGTTACCTGAATTCGCGAAGATGAACAGTTCGAAGGAATAGCACCGAGATAACGACATAATGTAGTCATTGCTGAAGATAACACGAACAGTTAGACAATACGAAAAACAAGCAAGACAACACGAACAGCTAGACAACATGAACAACAAGCAAGACAACATGAACAGCTCGACAACACAAACAGCTAGACAACACGAACAACGAGCAAGACAACGCAAACAGGGAGAAAACGCCACCAACCAACCAACTCAGACAACAAGACAACACGAACAGCTAGAGAACACGAACTGCCACTCAACAGTTTGTTGTTGTTTATTCAGCTCCAACAGATCCGAAGACCCAGTAACAGGACTGATAATAAAATATAAGAACAATGCGTATAAATAATAAAAACAGTCAGAACTATGAGTATAATAAGGGTATAAAACCGCACAATACCGACATTACTAACATAGCAGGCTAAAACATTAGCATTATACCTATAAATGTTTTTGAATTACAGATCTGAAAATATTGTTTTTCCATAAATATATCACAAATTGGTTCAGTTAAATACAATGTGTTGAAAGTGGTCATACATCTATTTAAAACTGAGTATATCTTAATGTTGATTCTGCTATTGGAAATTCTAAAAGGAGTATAGTTTCGTCGAGATCTCGAAAACAATTATATTGGATATTTCCTACCAGATAGGATGAGTCTAGATGAGAGTGCACACACTTATGTAGAAAGATCCGATCTGCAACTTGTATACAATGTTGAAGGGACGGTAGTCTAAGATGATGGCAAAGCGCAGGATTTTTTTATTTGTAACAGAGATACTTATTGAATTTTGTTTGAACTCGTTCGGTTTTGTCGATAAAAGTACTTGTCATGGATTCCAAATAACACTGATGTATTCTAACTGGCTTCTGGCTAGATATATATACAAGGATCGCAACGTTTGTACATCGGTAATTTTTTTGCAAACGGAACAATATGTTCTGTTCACAGCAACCAGGTCACCACCACCGTGACATTTCTTGCTTTTTGCCACAACTGTACTGTCCCTTTCTCTTCTGTAAATGTTGAATGAATCTGACAGTACTTCGTTGCCGAAAATATCCTCCCGCATGTCTCATTGATAGTTATAAAATCGTAGGTATGATCACTGAAGTAAACGTTAAAGTAATTTACCAGTGATGCTGGTTGCCTTCTGGTAATACAGTTTGTGGCTAATACTTGGGTTACTACCACGGCAGGACCAGGGCAGAGTTCGATATCCCCGCTCAACAGGAGAGTTAACATGGCCAGGTAAAGAGTGTTTGACCTGGATCGGCCCCATCTGCTTGGCGCCATTGTTGTTGATAAGCTCTTTGAGAGACGACTGACGATCTCCGTGATGCCATCGTTGTAGCCAGTATCAGAGCGAAAACTCAACGATTTAGCCTCAGAATGTTCCGTAACCTGCTCTTACCTGCTGGTACACCAGTGGGTCGTCTGAGTGGTGTGCAAATTAATAAGGTAACGCAAACGTCAAAACACAGCCTGTAACCACAGCCGCCATCTTGGTGTTGGTGACAACTAGACACAAATAGGTAGACAATAAAAACACTCAACAGGAACAGCTAGACCACACAAACAATTAAACAACATGAGCAGACACAGCTGCGTCAGCAAGTGGACACAGGCTGCAGTTTTTATAATGTACCTACGACGGAAAGGAGTGGCGTTGACGACGTGCACCAAGGAGAAGGTTAAGGCAACAGTTAGCACGAGGAAGAGCGACTGTGCACCTGGTCTCAGGCCTCGGCGAAAATCGTCCCTGGGAACTGTCGGACCTACAGAAACGAAGTTAGCTAACATTTCTAATGTACACGCCCAGTAGCAACGGATCTCGGTTACACACACACACACACACACACACACACACACACACACACACACACACACACACACACACACACACACACACACACACACACACACACACACACACACACACACACACACACACACACACACACACACACACACACACACACACACACACACACACACACACACACACACACACACACACACACACACACACACACACACACACACACACACACACACACACACACACACACACACACACACACACACGCATGCTGGTGCACAAACGCACCCATTCATAAACAAGCAAACACATGCAAACGGACACCAGCACGCCCACATCTTGCGCGGTCACACGTACCCATACACACGCAATTTGTGCACAACATCTCAGAGTTTATACTTTGCATCGTTAGTTCCTTTGCAAGAATACACACGAGAACTGATTTCTGGACATTGTACTTTAGGATGCGTCGATCAAAGTATTCCTTTGATCGTAGGGGAGATCAGGGCTAGTTGTAATATGGTAAGTTGGCTGGACATGCGCAATACACGCCAAATCGACGGCAAGTATTTGCCTTCTACTTCTGGTTAAATAGCCTACACTGTTGTCTGTATTTCGCCTACATTCTGCCCTAACGTCTCCACACAAGTTCCTCACCCCATCCAGTCTGTGAATTCGACCTATTTGTAGCATATACATTGACACTCAACATATAGGCCTAACATATGCTAATTAGATAAAGATAAACTTATCAATATATAATTAATAGGCGTCGCATAATAACGGAACATGTACCAACTATTCATGTATATCGCCCTTCTTTCCGTCTCAACGTCTTGAGATACAATCGTGTGCACGATCTTTCACAGCTGGCAGCCACTGTTTGCAATAAGAAGCTCAAATCGCATCATATACGAGTACAGGAACGCTGCATTGTTACGTCACGTTGCACTGCTACGTCACCATGACGTCAGTGTTATTACAAAACTTGGGCCGCGTTGATGGTGACATGTATTGTCAATACATATAGGTAAAGTGCGTTAACTCGACTTGTCGCAATTGACATATCCGTCACGTGACTTTTGCCTAGCCACCTCAGCAAGGTCCGTCAAGGTAGTAACAAACATGGCCGCGAATGTAAAGCTGCCAGACACTCCGTCGTGTTTTTCGTTGAATGGTTGGCTTTGTCTATGCGGAGGTGTCATTGAAAGTCAATGGCAAATGCAACCCGCCCTAGTACACAAGTTGACATAACATGCTTTGGTGCAAACATATGTGTGATTAGTTGTCACGTCTATGTTGAGCTGATCATGGCATGGGGCGGCCACCACATAACTGTATCCTTGTCAAAATCTGTGTACAGTGCCGAACCGTTTCGGTAAAGGCAGAAATCTAATTATCAGTCTCCCAGGGTATTTGGTCTCCGAATCGCAAGTTATCCATGCACATATTTTCATCATTTCACCAAACGCGATCACTGCTTCCCTCAATGTGTAAACATGTTTGCTAAGGCAAATGAGGTTGATATCAAGGGATATAGCAACAGAGATAATCTCTCACGTTCATTAATGATAATTCTGATTGTGACGTCACAATCTGGGTCCATCAACTGTCAGATCCAGAGTCTGACGTCACAATCCTCCGTCAAGCTTAGCGACATGCTTACATATAATACATTACACTAGAGCGGCAAACATCTGTCACACCAACCTTTCACACATACTGTTCTAGTTTAAATAACTTTACCCTTTTTATCGCAAAGATAAATGTTGGGCCAGCAAATAAACGAAAGATGCGACGACATGTCCAAGAGTGGTGACCATGTTGGTTAGCTTGACGGACCTGGTTGCTAGGCAACAAGTCCCTTAATGGATCTGATAATTCCTTCTGGAAGTTGAACGCTTGTTGTAACATTTTAAAATACTCACCTAGTGTGCATTCTCACAGATAAAACAATAATGATGAAATGATAAATGATTGAAACAAATGATCTACTGTATATGTAAATGCTACCAGTGTGAGTATGCTTAAAAAACATCTGAGATGTATCCAAACATAGGCGGGCCACACATAAAATTATATGAATAATTGTTGTATTCGATAAGCAATTAACTTCCTTGTCCACTTGTAGTATAGACATTGTGGCTTCGTGTGTCAACATGGTTAAATCTTGTTAACTGAAGACAATTATTTGTTCAATTCAGGAGTCTGGAAGATGCTATGAAGTCATCAGTGCTAAAGGAATGCTGTTTGCACCAGATAGGTGTCATCGTCGATTCGTTAATACTTATTATGATCAGGGTAGTTGATATGAACTTGCGAACACGTCACATGGAAACTAACACATCATTTGCTAGTGGCAGTGGAAGGGTCCAGGAACATGTGACTTCGTGGATAACTGTGGTCGAGCCTTGTCATCTGTTTCCATGTTTTGAGCCGCTTTGTTGAACTATTCAGCATTGCACAATTCAACACAATCGTCATACCATCCACGTTCAGCAGTAGATCGTAACACTGCTCGAATAATACTTGCTCACAGTAATAAGAACATAATTTGGCGACATAATTTCCAGACAAACCACGAGTTGCATGTATTGCAACGTATTTCCTCTATTTGGCTGTACCAGCATTGAGCCAGAGTCACTGCATGATAACATGATGGATGTGTGCATAGTGCATGGTTAGCAAAACTGTAACACACACACACACACACACACACACACACACACACACACACACACACACACACACACACACACACACACACACACACACACACACACACACACACACACACACACACACACACACACACACACACACACACACACACTATTTTTGGCCTTTTATGTGTTTTTCTCATCGTCTTCGTCTTCGAGTGCATTCTCAGACAGAATATCCGTACACTCTTACTTCAATTCAATCGTATACCAGACCTCCATTTCCGCAGACCTTCCATTCATGTCCAAAAGGGTGAGGATGTCTGGATATACAAGATGCGCTTATTCCGTGTATTTGCCAATGTTTGTGTCACACGTAGAATAAACATGCAGTGCCAACATTGCATAACACGTCAGTTCATCGTGTAGTCTTCTGATTGCAGCGCCTGTGTCAAAGTACGCGTTCTGCTGCATGCGGTTACCAGGATACAGGAGCAACCTGAATGCATTGGTATCGGGTAATAGGAAGAAGAGATCAGCTGTATATACGTGATGCAGCTGCATGGAAGCCGTGCAACAGCAAATGTGTGTCAGCGTCTTCCTGAGACGAAGAGAGTGCCGGGCGGGAGAACGCTCTACAGTGATGTCAGTTGTTGTCAACGAGGAACAGCTGTACGCATAAACAAAGACGATTTGACGACCCTGTAGTGGTCTTGTTGTCAACGAGGAACAGCTGTACGCATAAACAAAGAAGATCTGACGACCCTGTAGTGGTCTTGTTGTCAACGAGGAACAGCTGTACGCATAAACAAAGAAGATCTGACGACCCTGTAGTGGTCTTGTTGTCAACGAGGAACAGCTGTACGCATAAACAAAGAAGATCTGACGACCCTGTAGTGGTCTTGTTGTCAACGAGGAACAGCTGTACGCATAAACAAAGACGATCTGACGACCCTGTAGTGGTCTTGTTGTCAACGAGGAACAGCTGTACGCATAAACAAAGAAGATCTGACGACCCTGTAGTGGTCTTGTTGTCAACGAGGAACAGCTGTACGCATAAACAAAGACGATCTGACGACCCTGTAGTGGTCTTGTTGTCAACGAGGAACAGCTGTACGCATAAACAAAGACGATCTGACGACCCTGTAGTGGTCTTGTTGTCAACGAGGAACAGCTGTACGCATAAACAAAGACGATTTGACGACCCTGTAGTGGTCTTGTTGTCAACGAGGAACAGCTGTACGCATAAACAAAGACGATTTGACGACCCTGTAGTGGTCTTGTTGTCAACGAGGAACAGCTGTACGCATAAACAAAGACGATTTGACGACCCTGTAGTGGTCTTGTTGTCAACGAGGAACAGCTGTACGCATAAACAAAGACGATTTGACGACCCTGTAGTGGTCTTGTTGTCAACGAGGAACAGCTGTACGCATAAACAAAGACGATTTGACGACCCTGTAGTGGTCTTGTTGTCAACGAGGAACAGCTGTACGCATAAACAAAGACGATCTGACGACCCTGTAGTGGTCTTGTTGTCAACGAGGAACAGCTGTATGCATAAACAAAGACGATCTGACGACCCTGTAGTGGTCTTGTTGTCAACGAGGAACAGCTGTACGCATAAACAAAGACGATCTGACGACCCTGTAGTGGTCTTGTTGTCAACGAGGAACAGCTGTACGCATAAACAAAGACGATTTGACGACCCTGTAGTGGTCTTGTTGTCAACGAGGAACAGCTGTATGCATAAACAAAGACGATCTGACGACCCTGTAGTGGTCTTGTTGTCAACGAGGAACAGCTGTACGCATAAACAAAGACGATTTGACGACCCTGTAGTGGTCTTGTTGTCAACGAGGAACAGCTGTACGCATAAACAAAGAAGATCTGACGACCCTGTAGTGGTCTTGTTGTCAACGAGGAACAGCTGTACGCATAAACAAAGACGATTTGACGACCCTGTAGTGGTCTTGTTGTCAACGAGGAACAGCTGTACGCATAAACAAAGACGATCTGACGACCCTGTAGTGGTCTTGTTGTCAACGAGGAACAGCTGTACGCATAAACAAAGACGATTTGACGACCCTGTAGTGGTCTTGTTGTCAACGAGGAACAGCTGTATGCATAAACAAAGACGATCTGACGACCCTGTAGTGGTCTTGTTGTCAACGAGGAACAGCTGTACGCATAAACAAAGACGATTTGACGACCCTGTAGTGGTCTTGTTGTCAACGAGGAACAGCTGTACGCATAAACAAAGACGATCTGACGACCCTGTAGTGGTCTTGTTGTCAACGAGGAACAGCTGTACGCATAAACAAAGACGATTTGACGACCCTGTAGTGGTCTTGTTGTCAACGAGGAACAGCTGTACGCATAAACAAAGACGATTTGACGACCCTGTAGTGGTCTTGTTGTCAACGAGGAACAGCTGTACGCATAAACAAAGACGATTTGACGACCCTGTAGTGGTCTTGTTGTCAACGAGGAACAGCTGTATGCATAAACAAAGACGATTTGACGACCCTGTAGTGGTCTTGTTGTCAACGAGGAACAGCTGTACGCATAAACAAAGACGATCTGACGACCCTGTAGTGGTCTTGTTGTCAACGAGGAACAGCTGTACGCATAAACAAAGACGATCTGACGACCCTGTAGTGGTCTTGTTGTCAACGAGGAACAGCTGTACGCATAAACAAGAAGAAGAACGTGACGTGTCCGGCGTGTTGACTGTATGGTCCACAGTCGGTGTAATAGGACGAACAACGATGGCTTCTGGGAGTGGAGGCAAAGACGGTAACTCCGGTTGCTCAGGAGCTTATGTGAGTGGAGGCAAAGACGGTAACTCCGGTTGCTCAGGAGCTTATGTGAGTGGAGGCAAAGATGGTAACTCCAGTTGCTCAGGAGCTTATGTGAGTGGAGGCAAAGACGGTAACTCCGGTTGCTCAGGAGCTTATGTGAGTGGAGGCAAAGGCGGTAACTCCGGTTGCTCAGGAGCTTATGTGAGTGGAGGCAAAGACAGTAACTCCGGTTGCTCAGGAGCTTATGTGAGTGGAGGCAAAGACGGTAACTCCGGTTGCTCAGGAGCTTATGTGAGTGGAGGCAAAGACGGTAACTCCGGTTGCTCAGGAGCTTATGTGAGTGGAGGCAAAGACGGTAACTCCGGTTACTCAGGAGCTGCTGCATCCTGAACGGGGCTAACTGGTCTTGACGACTCTGACTCCGAGTCAGATGATGACTCAGAACGGTAATTTTGGCCACGAACGGGGCCTTCCGGAGGCTGGGCGAGAAGCGCGGTTGCTCAGCAGTAATTTGGTATCTCTGTGTCCAGACATCACGGGCTGATCAACAGAATACGACAGTTCAAATTCTCTGTGGCAAGCACGAGAGTAACTACCCTCTGAAGAAAGCTGCAAGAGCTAAATACCCAACTCTTTGAAGGCATGTTCGGCTACAGGGTTTTTGTTGACGTTTTTAACTTGCCCAAATTGCAACTGGATGCCATGTTTTGCTAAGGCTGGGTCGTTGGCCATGCAGAGCAACAGATCCTGAAGCAGATTCGACGCCGACTGTGATCGAATTGTCGCCAAGTAATCGTAGGCCAGCACACATAGGGAGAAGGACGTTGTGAAGCTGATCGTGTCGCCCACTACCAATAAGTAAAGACACAGTCTCGCGAAGAACGATGATGTACTGGCGATAGCGGCGTAAAACATCTGCAGCGAGGGAAGAACCCACTACAGTAGGAGCTTGTGTGGATGACTGTGGGTGCCTTGTTAAATCTATTCCGAGTACCTCGGAATAGATTTAACGGCTTGGCACTGGTGACACGCAGATGAAATAGCTTTTGAAGCCTTATCGATGTCTAGTGCGAAAAAGTATATGTTGAAGATCGCTTGGGTTGGGTCCCCGACGGGTGGAAAAAACTGACGTGTAGTGCAGTTACGAGGCCATCGATGACAGGATGGGGGACAATAATACGCTCCCGTGATGGTTAGAAAGGCTAACTATCTCTGACGATCAAGACGCCATCACTGGCGACTGTGACAGGCTGTAGATATATCTTGGCATCGCTCACTTTTGTCATCTTCTTGGGAAAGGCGTGTCCCTTGAGTCAAGTGAGCATGAGCGCGCCTGAGGTTGGGGCATTCGAGCAGAGTGGCGTGCCAGGCAACACGGCCCGTGAATGGCATTTTGATAGAACCTTCGATAACATCGCTCATGGAAACACTCAACACAATCGAGTCCTCCATCTCTTCAATCAACCTGCAAACCTGACAACTAGTGGTCTAACACTCACAGGGGTTGAGGCTTCCAAAGTATGATGGTAAGTTAGCAACACCGTCAATGGGCCTGATGTGAACACGGTAGCGGCGTACGGTTGAGAGAAATGTGGCGATTCTAACTGAACGAAAACTCACCACGCATGCGCTTCTCGCATGCTTGATTACATGGGCGATTGTCAGTTAGAACCTAGGTACCTGGTGAGGACTGTATGATGAATGGAGTAACGTGTTTTATCGCAACACCTGTGCTGAATGCTTCGACTTCACAAAGTAGCCATGTGATCTGATGCTTGCGTAGCTTTGCGTTGAAGAAACCTGCCAGTAACAGTCTGTCGCTTCTGCGAACGTACAATGTTGCTGCAATCCCTCTGTTCTTTACAGATCCATCTGTGACAATCCATGGCACATCGCAGGTTGAGGGATTGTAATAGACTTACAGTTACTTAGGGCTGACTGTGCTATCTTGAAGGCACCCAAGAGCTCATCAATCCAAAATACACTCTCTTTCGACGCTCTGTCGGCAGCCGCTTGATCAAGTGGATCCAGCAGATCGGCGTAGCCTTGTAGAATACGGCTGAGGACCTTGTAGAACACGGCTGAGGATCTTGTAGAACACGGCTGAGGATCTCGTAGAACACGGCTGAGGACCTCGTAGAACACGACTGAGGACCTTGTAGAACACGACTGAGGACCTTGTAGAACACGGCTGAGGATCTTTTAGAACACGGCTGCGGATCTTGTAGAACACGGCTGAGGATCTAGTACGCACCTACAAAGTCGTCAATGTAGAGATCGTCAGCGATTTTGGTTACACACCCTTCTTGTATCAGGTCTCCCAGAACTCTGGACATCAACTCTTTTAGGTGTGTCTCTGAACCAGGCATACCCATTGTTGATCTGGTGTACACGTGAACCCCCTTGAATGGAGTAGCTTAATTGAGTAGCGCAGTACTTCATTGAGTCATAAGCTAGTGGGATATGGTGAAATGCTTTTACGATATCAGTGACAATGATGTAATTCCACGTTGCTATCTGGCGGAGGATACTGGCGACACTTGGCTTCAACGATGGTTGAGGCTTGCTGTATTGAGCGACAGTACCAAATGAAGTGATGAGTCTACTGCTGCCATGATGTTTCCTAGCAAGAAATGACGGGTTGAGGTATTTTACCTTGACATTGACCTGCTCAGGTTTAGCGATGACGCCGACAGACTTAAGTTCATCAAATTTATCTTGAAGCTCATTTGGAGTGCTTCTATTGTACAGATGGAGTCTTTCCTTTCGTTGTGGGTGCAAAATGGGGCCTATATTAACAATGGCTTGAATCGTCCCGCTAGCTCCGTTACACAAGGATGGCTGCGAATCGAACACGTCATCGAAGTATTTGTTTAGTGCCTTGAACTTGTCCGCCATCTCCTTAGTGAAACATGAGTCGGGGTCAATGGAAACCCCAGTGGAGTACAATGTTGCACTGTTGTTGTTCGAGCCGAGTGACGTACAAGTCAGGAATGGGTCAAGTACATGGGCAATGTACTTAAGTACAAATACTTTCAATTTTGTTAAGTCCAAGTGCAAGTAATCGTCTAAACAATATAGGTAAGTACAAGTACTTTGTGTGAAAATTTCAAGTATTAGTACTAAGTATTTTGACAATTTTATCAAGTACAGTCAAGTATATAGAAGGCTACATTTATGTTTCATAATGGTGAAGGTCAAAGCGATGAAAACACAAAAGCAGCAATATTATGCATTTATTCATTACTTAAGGTCTACAATAATGGCATTTTGCATCAAACCATGAAATGTTTATTTATTCCCGAACAAACACAATGCGTTCAAACTTCTGATCTGTCAGCCTACACCTGTCTGGACGAAAGACCTTGCCCACCACACTAAAGAGTCCTTCGACTGGTGCAGAGCCAGACTGAACGGTTAGGTAGAGCGGTAGAAGTCGAACCAGAGTTGGAAACTGTTCCCGGTGTAGCTTTCAAAAGGCCTATGGGTCAGAATTCTCTGGCAATGATGCTAAATATTCAGAAAGTTCGGTTGAAGATGAATCGTTCTGATTTGCTGCTGGTGCACGAGTTGAAGCCATAACGCTGAACAGACGATTCCTCTTATTCGGGGGAGGACTGGTGTCACGTATGTTGCTGACAGCAGATTGAGGGCATAGCGGATTGTTCACCATCGGCCCAAAGGAGCGTTAAACGTGGATCAAGCGTTGATGCGACGTCGAACAGCTCAGAATGTTCATAATACTCCAGTCGAGTGTCCATGGATTCCTTGAGAGCAGCGATGAGCTTTCCGTGGTATGGTGAGTTTACGTCGTGGAGTTGAGCACACAGCCGCATAACGCATGGGATTACCAGACCGGCTGATACTGTCTTCTGGAGTTGAGCACGCAGCCGCATAACGCGTGGGATTACCAGACCGGCTGATACTGTCTTCTGGAGTTGAGCACACAGCCGCATAACGCGTGGGATTACCAGACCGGCTGATACTGTCTTCTGGAGTTGAGCACGCAGCCGCATAACGCGTGGGATTACCAGACCGGCTGATACTGTCTTCTGGAGTTGAGCACACAGCCGCATAACGCGTGGGATTACCAGACCGGCTGATACTGTCTTCTGGAGTTGAGCACACAGCCGCATAACGCATGGGATTACCAGACCGGCTGATACTGTCTTCTGGAGTTGAGCACGCAGCCGCATAACGCGTGGGATTACCAGACCGGCTGATACTGTCTTCTGGAGTTGAGCACGCAGCCGCATAACGCATGGGATTACCAGACCGGCTGATACTGTCTTCTGGAGTTGAGCACGCAGCCGCATAACGCGTGGGATTACCAGACCGGCTGATACTGTCTTCTGGAGTTGAGCACACAGCCGCATAACGCATGGGATTACCAGACCGGCTGATACTGTCTTCTGGAGTTGAGCACGCAGCCGCATAACGCGTGGGATTACCAGACCGGCTGATACTGTCTTCTGGAGTTGAGCATGCAGCCGCATAACGCGTGGGATTACCAAACCGGCTGATACTGTCTTCTGGAGTTGAGCATGCAGCCGCATAACGCGTGGGATTACCAAACCGGCTGATACTGTCTTCTGGAGTTGAGCACGCAGCCGTATAACGCGTGGGATTACCAGACCGGCTGATACTGTCTTCTGGAGTTGAGCATGCAGCCGCATAACGCGTGGGATTACCAAACCGGCTGATACTGTCTTCTGGAGTTGAGCACGCAGCCGCATAACGCGTGGGATTACCAGACCGGCTGATACTGTCTTCTCCCGTTGCACATAATCGGTCGCTTCCTCGATGGGAGTAAGGATTTTCACTAAGTCCTGTAAAAAGTGTCGGTCATAGGCAATGAGTTTAGTCGTGTCGAGTGCCTCGAGCTAATCCACAGAGAGTATGGAATGTTCCATCTTGAGTTGAGAGTTCCTTCAGGTGGCACTGGCTGATTGGAGCTTGTTTTCGCCTTCTAGTAGTTCCGTGGCCACTGTACATTTGTGCACATGATTGACTATTGTCGAAGCCTTGGCAAGCACCGTGTTGGTTTGTGTGGCAACCTTGAAACCGTCCTTCACAACTAACTGAACCAAAGCACCCTTGTCTGTAACGATTGCAGAGATCATTGATGTGATGCCGAAGGATTCCATACCTTCGGTGTACTGCTGCATGATGTGTTCTCCCGGTGTGACGCCCGGTGAATCTGTTACACGCCAACATGAAAGAATCCATGCTCCAGTCAGTGATGCAATGTCCGGCTATACCGATGAAGCTGCGCATTTGGCGACTTGACCACAAACCAGTTGTGACACACACGCTCTCAGTAGCATCCATGCGGTTTTTGACGTCACTGTAGATAGTCTTGCAGGCATTGTAGAGAATAACAGTAGACAAATGCTTCTTGCTGGGCATCTGGAAGCGTGGCTCGAGGTTTGAGATAAGCTTCTTGAAGCAGCAACAAGTTCGTAGCAGGAGGAAATCTTCATATCACAGAGTTTTCTCTAGTAGAAAATGGCATGAGGTCGCCAAGATACCAGGTCGTTTGTTGTTTGACGTTGGCATGGATCAGTCGTCGCGAATTTCTTAGGTGTGGAGAAGAAACTGGTCATGTTTGGCTGCGACTCTGGTTGTAATGCCTTGGGTTTTGTCAATTCTACACTGGCGTGCTTTCTCTGAAATGATAAAAAAATAGTCATCATTAATATTCGTGTTAAAGTATCAATGCACAACAAATATGTAGCTAATTAAAACAATCCAAATTGATACATGAAGTAAATATATACATGACAATGAAACTATAAAACAAGGTCTCAAAGCTCAATTCAATGCCCCGGTCTCAGTCTAATGTATATAGCCAGACATTGTCATTGAAACAAGTTACTGAATTGCATGAATATTAACATATTAAACTGATCATTTGTATACATAATAATATAATATAATTAAACTACGAGTACTTCAGAACATCTCTCGGTGATAATAGTACATATTCTTAATATATTTAATATATAGCGTACTGGCGTAATAAAAACATGCACATATATATTTTTTCCATGAATAAAGTACATAATATTTGCAATAATTTAACATGAAATACATTACCTTCATGTACTTCAACAAGTTCGTTGTTGCCCCTGAGCAGGAGGAAATTTTCATGTCACAGAGTTTACACTGGGCTTTGTAGTTGCCTTGTGCATTTGTAGGAACAACAAAGTGATCGAATGTTGCTTATTTGTTCGCCATGTCTGTAGTCTGTAGTCTTGTAGCTATAATTGAGAATATTCTTGCATGTCTGCGGTGCCGGGTATTTATCATCAACATATCTGAACAGATTGCAATTGACTATTTGTCAGTGATTATCCTAAGCCAAGTTAATCATGTCTAACACAATGCTAGTGAATTGGTGGCTTCGGATCATCTGAAGCCAGTTTAAGCCACTATAGCTGATCATGAGATCAGTTAGTTTATATCATGTAATTGGCTCACATAATCCTAAGTCATTGTTATTCTAAACATTGCACCATCATGTATGTTTCATGTCATGATGCTTTGTGCAAAATAGCAATAATATACGGTCATTTTCATTGCAACTATTTGTTTGCACAATTTATGTTTCATGTCATGACGCTTTGTGAGAAAGAAAACACATAACAGTAGACACAAGGTCATGCTCACTGTAGCCATCTTTCCAATTCTTGAGACAGAGCCAAATATTGATCGAAAACAAAAAAGTACTTGGGAAAGTACTTGCCATGTCCAAGTACTTTGACGGTCAAGTACAAGTACAAGTCCAAGTACTGCACTCAGGGGAAAATGGCAAGTATAAGTGCAAGTCCAAGTACGGTGCTTGTTGTACTTAAGTACACAAGTACACGGGTACTCAAGTACTCGAGTATTTGAACTCATCCCTAGTACAAGTTGAGCGGAAGTCAGGGTCCACAGTAGCACTGACGGAGACAATCTGACGTGCATGGCAGATGTACTCGCCACTGCTAACCAAAATAGGGACCCCGGTATCATTAGGGACACGTAGCACTCCATCGACGGAGAGGATCTCTTGGGGAGAAGGCCATGCTCGCTCTGGCTTACTCCACATGTTAGAACGACTGTCCATCCGAGTTTCGAGAGCTCACATTGTATCGGAGTTAACGTCGCGAGGTGTGTGTAGTAATGTTCTGGAAGAACAAAAGTCTTTTGGTGATTGCGCAGGAGGAAGGCTTGCGTACGTCTTTCAGAGGACTTACTGGTTTTGCCACCCTCGGTGCCGTAGTGGACAATGTCGGCATCGCCGATAATGATTTGCTTCTTGTACGGGTGTACAGCTATGTCACTGCGAACAAGGAAAGGATTCCCTGCCAAAATATCGACATCAAGTTGCTTGACAACCAATGCCTCGAGCTGGAACGACAAGTGACCTCTGGTGACGTTGCAGTGTACTTCACCAATAAAGTCCAAAGGAGGCACACACCATCAGCCTGACGAGCAATCTGGGATGCTGGTTTGATGGGTAGATGATACAAGCGAGTTGTGGACGCACGTATCATGGTGGTCGTAGCACCAGTATCAAGGGTCAGTGCCATATGATGATGTTGGTAGAATGTGTACAGCACAGGATGAATGTACTACGTTGACTCGGCGTGAGGAGAGACCACACTCTACGAGACGTGAGGAGAGACCACACTCTACGAGACGTGAGGAGAGACCGCACTCTACGAGACGTGAGGAGAGACCACACTCTACGAGACGTGAGGAGAGACCACACTCTACGAGACGTGAGGAGAGACCACACTCTACGAGACGTGAGGAGAGACCACACTCTACGAGACGTGAGGAGAGACCGCACTCTACGAGACGTGAGGAGAGACCACACTCTACGAGACGTGAGGCGAGACCACACTCTACGAGACGTGAGGAGAGACCACACTCTACGATACGTGAGGAGAGACCACACTCTACGAGACGTGAGGAGAGACCACACTCTACGAGACGTGAGGAGAGACCGCACTCTACGAGACGTGAGGAAAGACCGCACTCTACGAGACGTGAGGAGAGACCACACTCTACGAGACGTGAGGAGAGACCACACTCTACGAGACGTGCTGAGTTGTCACTAATGATGTCTTCAGGCTCGACATCGTCATATAGATCGACCTCGCCTTCATCACATACATCGTTGGTCAAGAGTCTTGACTAGCCCAAGTCTTTCTTGACACTACCAGGCAAGTAGCGGCATTCAATCAGCTTGTGACTGTTGGACGTCCGTCCTGCGGTTTTCTACAAAACACACAACTTGTGAGAGAACGTTTGCCGCCAATTTTCGGTTGTAGCCGAAGCTACTCCCAATACTCATAGCACGAGTGTCCTCAATGGTGCGTAGCTCGTCTTTGAAGCCAAAGAACGGTTGCGCAGCTCTGCGCCGTATCTTTGCTTGATGAGTAGTGGAAGGCCGGGGTTGATGAGTAGTAGAAGGCCGGAGTTGATGAGTAGCGGAAGGCCGGGGTTGATCAGTTGCAACCAGAGATAAACAATAGTGTTCTCAACCGAGGGCGACACTTCTTCATCGACATATGTAGCAACTCCATAGTGGGAGACGCCACAATCCACGGTGAGTAGATTGTACTAAAAAAGCAGTGAGCCGCTGGAACAGATCTTCCGCACGCTCATCTGGTTCAAGTCGAATGTTCGTTAAATCTAGGAAATGCGCTCCTGTTGACTGGAACCCAAAGTGCTCATAAATATTTTGCCAAATGTCAGCAAGCGATGTTGAGTTTTTTGCGATCGAGTTTCCTAAAAATAATGGGGCAAAAATTCGCAATTTGCCCCAGCATGAGTTCGAGATGTACGCATTTCAGCGTTGCAGCGCTGCTTCGGGTTTATCGTCACTGTCATTTACGAAACCTCTAATAGAAGTTCGTGAGGATTTTCTTCCCCACTTCCCCATTTCTCTCAGGAAATGTGCGAGATTTGCATCGAGAGAAAGTATATAAATTATTAAGTTCTGTTGTGTCCTGCTTTCGAAAGAAGTAACGGACTCAT
This sequence comes from Lamellibrachia columna, assembly GCA_963662155.1. Lineage (NCBI taxonomy): Eukaryota > Metazoa > Annelida > Polychaeta > Sabellida > Siboglinidae > Lamellibrachia > Lamellibrachia columna. Next base: position 22,377,855 of record OY759261.1, on the reverse strand, counting down.
TTTTTTTAGCAACCACTGACACTGTTTAGCACCTCGGTGAACAGCAGCTACGCAGAATAATATAGCGCGTTGTTTTGTTACGGGTAAATGTTAGTCTGGTCACTGCTGGTCGTAGCCACGCATCTGATACATAATTTTAGTTTTAGGAACAGTTTTTATACTGCGCCGCATGCAACAGTTTATGTTATCGCCCACCCACGAGCATATAAACACACTAGTTATTTGGATAAATAAAGTTAACTGGTAATATATATAATATATATAATCCGCCTGTGTATCTGTGAATCTTTTGGATGTGCTGCCACCATGCCAATTGATAAGACCCGTGCTTTAATAGTTTAATGCAGAACTGTGCGATCCAAACCAGCCAATATGAACGGCAAAGCCCGGATGATGCCTGGGGGAGACCACAATATAACAGAATACTGGCGCTGGGTATCATTTGCATATGGCTGCATCGTGTACAGTTGACCTCACCGTCCGATCGTCCAACACCAATGTACTCATGTTGCTACAGTATTATGGTAGACGAATACAGCCAGACGTTTGTTTGACACAGGTATTGCAAGCAAAACCTGAATTGATTCATGCAGTAAACTTGGTGAACTTATCTATTCAGCAATTACTGCAATGTTTGTGGCGATATTCCTGGAGGTTGTCAGGCAAGAGAAAGTGTCCCTCTCCCCCTCTCTACGTTAAATCATCATACATAGATGTCAACAAGCTACATCATCATTTCACCAGGCAGCAATTCCACACGTGATATGGGTCACCGCTTTTTAGCCATAACGAGTCTCTTGTCACCAAGCCAAATATCTCTGACATAATTATGCTCGGAAGGTTGATGAGAAAGAAAAGCTGGAATTTGACTGTAGGTGACTTCCTGCTACAAGAGTTTATAGATAATATGTCTGAAAATGCCCTTGACACTGACAACGATGACGAAATCGAACAAGTGACCAACCTGGCGAACATCATCTACAATGACGGATTTGCTGATGCTGAAGACAACTCAACTGCACTGATCAACTGACTGGTCAGCAATGCTTCCAGTATGCAGTATGTAAATAGTATTTAATAAATATGCATGTTTGTATCTGCGTATTACTTGATATAAGATATAAGATAATTATGACGCAATCGTAATGTCATGGAACACTTATACATCATGCTTTCACAATAATATTATTTGCATAGAAAATTGAAACACCTTTCCAGAGAGACCCAATTCCATATAGTTTAGTATGATTTATAACGTATTATGCGGAATGATCTATCCCTACCCCCATATTAAGCACGCAGAATGCGCTGCAATTGGCAAACTAGATTTCAATCAATATTATAGGTCATCAAAAAATATTGTCCTGAAATTCCCTGGGGATGGGGGTCATATCTGCCCCACGAATTAATGGTATCAATATCACATGACTATGATATGTATATCTATCAATACAATGACAACAATTCAATTTTAATACAAGTATTTGATATCTTTGTTAGTTCCCTTTCCGTTACCACTACAAAATAATACTTTCCATTTTATGTAAAGCATGCAAAGAATAATTGTCACACGCGGCGTGTTTAGCGATTTTCATGTGATCACGTTGGTGTCCTCATTCTGAATGTCACCTTCAGTAGTGCGACGATCCCACCTCTCTTGAGATGCCAACTGACCCGATAAGAAGAACGCCGACGATAAGAATGACCACGACAGCTACGGTGGCGATGACGACGAAGGCCTCACACACAAGGTTGATGGTCTCCGAGGTGATGCCGGCGATGTACAGCATAGCGATAATGGTCACCAGAGCCGTGACGTCGAACACGATATTATCGACAGCGATGCGCGTGCCGATGATCGACGCGTGTATGGCCGAGGCTGCCACGATGCCACCCGATATACACATGCCTACGGTGGCTACGTCGGCGAAGAACCACGACCGTTGATTGAAGTAGTTAGACAACTGCCTCGCGATGACAGCGATGATGATGAGGAAGAACACAAGCAACACCTGGTGCACGGCGTGTTGAACGGTCCCATTCCCCCAGCCTCCATCATCGCTCAAATATGTTCGGCCACCCATCAGTAACGTATCTAGAGCGGGCTGCCACTCTGCTACAACAACATTAATATAATATATTATATGAATCACGATTTTGTTTTAACCACAACCATTGATTTATGGGAGGGAACATTGAAACTAGTGTATCGGAAGAAGACACACTGACCAGTATTTGAACTTCATAGCACACCATATATATATATATATATATATATATATATATATATATATATATATATATATATATATATATATACATATGTATATATATATATATTATTATATCACACCAAATATATATATATATATATATATATATATATATAAATATATATATATATATATATGTATATATATATATATATATATATATATATATATATATATATATATATATATATATATATATATGTATATATATATATATATATATATATATAGATATATATATATATATATATATATATATATATATATATATTTGGTGTGATATAATAATATATATATATATGTATTTATTTAGTGTGAGATAATATATATATATATATATACATATTGACATAATATATATATATATATATATATATATATACATGTGTGTATGCATGTATGCATGTATGCATGTATGTATGTATGTGTGCATGTGGCCAAAGACAGAGAGAGCGAGTTAGAAAAAGTGCAATGTGACATCGTAGGCCACTAAGCCCGAATAGGATAATTGCATCTTGCGTGGAAACGTGTTTTAGAAACGGTAGGTTTTGTTTGTGTGATAAAAGAAGTATATATGTAAACATAGTAAGTAATTTTTTAATGGATGTACCTAGCATGTTATCTCCCATTTTATATGTTCTATGTTGTGTTGTGTGAGTTGATAAATTAATAACGTTATGACAATCTTTCTTACACTTCTACATAATTACGACTATTAATTTTAGGTTGACGACAAATTCTATTTTCGGATATTGTATTACATGATTTTAACTTGTAAATGTTATTATACCTAAATAATTAAAACGTTTGTAGATTTTTGCTGTATTATTTTACAATCTGCTATCAAATATGGATGCGCATGCGCATTTTATAAAGGCGCGTGCGCGTTTGCATATACGTGTTTTGTTTGTTCTCTTGATAGTCATTTTCTATAAATTAACAACCACATATTCCAAAGACAGTGCAACATTTAGTTTGTATTCAATGTAAAAATATATATTCATCTAAGCTGTTTTCATTTGTGCAATAAAGTGTACAATTTCACGAAACTTACCGAAGATCGCCGAACGGAAAAGGTGGTTACATAGCACTGTGTCGTATTCGTGATATTTTGGCGACCACTTCTTGTTTTTGTCTGTGGTTACTATAATACCATTACGTCATCAACATGCATGGAATTATGGGTAGAGTGATAGTGAAATATCGGCTTGGTTCTTGTTGGCAAGATGCCCTGGGTTGTGTTTCTTGTTTGTCTCAAACGTCAAGAACGTCACACTGCATTCTTATGCAAAGAAATTCTTGTGAAATAATTATCACAATTTATGGTGTGCCAAAAGTGAAAGCTGAGGTTGGTTCGTGGTGAAAGAGCTCGTACGTCATTTTCAGGTAATTTGTAGCATGAGTTAAGCTCACGGTTATGCTTGTTGTGCTTTGAAGAACATTAATTAAAAAATGCATTCCATTATGTATTACGGTACCATTACGTAAATGAAACCTGAAATCTAAAACCTTAATACAATATCTATAGTAGATATTATAATTAGTAAAAGTGCACAAAAGACACTGTTAACTTAGGCAGTGTTGTCAAAGAATTGCTGGTCAGAACATTATCAGTTACATTGAAATGCGATGCTAAACATCACAGACAGTAATATTACAGATGACGTTATCACATATAAAAAAAACTTAGAACTGTGCTGTGTGCAGATATTCTGTTGACACTTGGCACATACTAGCTGTGATTTCTGTCTCTTCTCCTCGGGCACTGTGGCTTGTGGTGGGTTTCTTCCAAGCTGGTTGAGGGTCATTGATTTTATATCCCACCTCAACAACGCCATGTTTGACTCCTTTCTGTTGGGCTCTCGGGTCAGCAAACTTGATCTCTATTATCGACACCATCCGTTGTCAAGTCGCCGTACAAGACGATGCCCGATTTGTGTTTCCGTTAGTGTCAACATATACGTATTTGTCATGTTGGAGTGTAAAGAGGCAGACAAGACTAGTTCTTCTTCGGTACGTAGGAAACCAAGGTTCTTCTCGCTCTCCATTACGTGTCAGGGAACTTTCATTTTACATGTCCAAGGTATGTTTAATTTACCTTGTAGAGGCTTTCGTCAACGCATCACGTCGACTTCATCAGTACCGATGACGCTGAATGACGTCATCGTACACGTGAGGCAGTTCATAATTGCCATCGTCTCTGTCGATGGGTGTTCTGGTTTTCTTGATCCAGATGGCTCCCGGTTGGGTTCCTTGTCCACAATGTGCACTCCTTCCCAGTCTATGATGTGGTTTTATGTTGTCGCATGGTGTGTAAGGGCGGATTTATTGATGGTAGACATCAATATTGTTTTCCGCTCCTTGTGTATTTCCCATTCTTCGGGTTGTCTACGTCCTTTCTGTGTTCCACCATCGTGTCTTAAGTAGTTTTCCTATGTATGTTGGCCAATTCCCTGGACACTCTGTATGCTATTGTCTGTGTGTAGTCGACAATTGGTCTGAGTGACACCCCTTCCTTGTGGATCCAAACATCCGTGGTACTTTTTCTAGCGTAGGATACAAGTACCAATACTATATCCTACGAACTGCCTCAGGTGTACGATGACGTCATTCAGCGTCATCGGTACTGATGAAGTCGACATGATACGTTGACGAAAGCCTCTACCAGGAAAATTAAACATACCTTGCATATGTAAAATGAAAGTTCTCCGATTTGAAAACGAGCTATCCTGATGAATGTTCAGTAATCTCCATTACGTGGTTTGTCAAGGCAAACACAGAGCGGTTGGCTGGTCTCACTGTCGCAATTCCACCAAACCCTTGTAACTGGCTATATACTGCCGAAAAGGACAACTGAAAGCAACCAACTGTTCAGTTACGATCACGGATGCACCCATGCAGCTGGCGTGTAAGACTTGCGAAGCGCAGCAATAAACATGTCCCAAATATATATGTTATTTGTTTTGCAAATTTTTCAGTTTGTTTTTCTAGCTATTCTTACAAAGATATCCGGTAAGAAAGGTTACAATCGCATGACTTGTGATTGAGGTCTCGGTAGACTCCTCGTGCCCAGATATGATTGTTTTCATTTTCAATGTCCCATATTATAAACTGTATGCAAGCAGACAATCTTGCATGTTTTATTAATGTTTATCGTGAATGTTTATATATATATGATATCGTAATAGGCGAAAGTTGCCGCAAAATTAGCTCAAGGGAAGCACAAAATACACACACGTGGGGTCTGGTCAGACCCCACGTGCCGGCTTGATGGTTAATTGGAAGGCATCAGAAAACGTTGATGACGTCATAGGTTTACGCGGCATTTAGCCACACAAACGTCGACATGACGTACGCAACATTATAATTAAATGTGGTGACTTCCCTCACATGATCTTGGTGGAATGCATTCCTGGTTAAACATTAATAGTGCGTAATTTTAACTAACTAATTAAACTAGAATGTAATATATATTATCAAGAGGTGAGCTACCTACCTACCTATCCTCTTCGGGCCCAGTGGCCCATAAGGCCGAAGTGAATCTCCTCCATCTTGTTCTGTCAGCTGCTACACGTCTGGCTTCGTTCCAGCTATTCCACCCCAGTATACGTCTTTCATTTTCAATAGTTGATCGCCACGTTGTCTTTGGTCGCCCAACCTTTCTTTTACCTTCAGGCGTCCAGGTCAGTGCAGTCTCACAATTGCTGTTCTTCTCCATTCGTAGGATATGTCCTACCCACTTCCATCTTCTTATCTTGACCTCAGTGCTGATTGTCTTCAATTTTGTTTTTGCTAGAATATCTCGATTTGATACAACGTATGGCCATCGAATTTGTAGGATTCGTCTTAAACACTTGAAAAAAAATGTATCTAACTTTCTGTTGTCTCCTTCGTTAATTTTCCATGTTTCACTTCCATACAACAACACTGGTTTAACAAGTGTGTTAAAAAGCCTCAATTTCGATCTCAATGTGTATATATTTGAACTCCATATCTGCTTTAGTTTCATGAAGGATACACTCGCTTTACAAATTCTGTTAACAATGTCATCGCCGCCTCCTCCTTGCTTACTAACGTTCGCACCAAGGTAGTTATACTTGTCCACTTCCTTTAGCTCTTGATCATCGATTAGTATTCTGTTTTCGCACTTGCTGTTTATCCTCAATATTTGAGTTTTCTTTTTATTTATTCTTAGTCCTGTCCTTGCTGCAAATTGATTCAGTTGTCTTGTCTTTGTTTGCATGTATGTGTAGCATGATGACATGAGTGCTATGTCGTCGGCAAAGTCCAGGTCCTCTAGTTTTGACGTGAAGTTCCATCTTATTCCTGTTTTGTTTCCCGCTGTTGTGTTTCTCATTATCCAGTCCATTACTATCAAGAAGATAAATCCAGACATTACATCTCCTTGTTTAACTCCAGTTTTGACCTTGAACCACTCAGATTCCTCACCTTCGTCTAACACTGCACATTCACTATCTTCGTATAACATCTGTACCATGTGGATTATCTTGCATGGAATTCCATAGCTCTCCATAATTTTCCATAGGCTCTCTCGGTGCACTGAGTCAAATGCTTTTTCAAAATCCACAAATGTGATGTATAGAGTTGCCTGCCATTCCACTACCTGTTCTATAATATTTCGTAAAATAAATATCTGTTCTACTGTGCCTCTCCCACTTCTGAAACCTGCTTGTTCGTCTCTCAACTTGCTGTTAACTCCATCTCTTATTCTGTCAATGAGTACTCTTCCGAATACTTTACTAGGAACAGATGTCAAAGTAATTCCTCTCCAATTCCCGCACTCTGTCAGGTCACCTTTCTTCGGTATTTTAACGATCAGTCCCTGCTTCCACGTTTTTGGCACTTTCTCTTGTTCCCAAAATGTTCTGAATAATTTGACAAGCCATTTCTCTGTTGTATTCATGTCTGCTTTTAATAATTCTGCTGTAATTTCGTCCTTGCCCCCTGCTTTCCCGTTTTTCATCTTCCTTAGCGCTGTTCTAATTTCTGCCTTTGTTATTGGGTCAGTGCTGATTTCGTTTATGATCGGATCTATCTCCACATCTGTTACAGGGTCATCAGGTATAGGTCTATTAAGGATTTCCTCAAAGTGTTCTTTCCATCGCTTCCTTCTGGCCAATCCTTCCGTTATTAAGTTTCCACCTTTGTCTTTCACTGCATTTGTTGTCTTACGTTTGTCATTACTGAGGGTTTTTGTAATATCATACACTTCTTTCATTCTTCCATTATGTGCTGCTTCCTCTGCTTCCATGGCAAGGTGGTCAACCCACTTCCTCTTGTCTTGTCTCATGCTCTTCTTCACTTCTTTGTCTTTACACCTATATTTATCCATGTAATTCTGCTTAATCCTGTCTGACTTTGTCTGCTCGATGTTGTTCTTCAGTCGTTTTCTCTCTTCTACTAACTCCCACGACTCCTTGCTGATCCATGGTTTTTGCCCTTTCTTTTTGTACCCCAGTACTTCTTGAGCTGTTTCTTTGTATGCATCCTCAAAGTCTTGCCATTGTTTCTCAACTTCTTCGTCGCCTGTTTCTTCGTAGTCTTGTAATATATCATATTTGTTGCGTAACTTCAGTGAGAATTGGGCTTTAATAGCTGGGTGCTGTAACTTAATTATATCAAATTTCTTTCTGATCGCCTTGTTCTTTTGTTTTCTCTTTAGTTTCAGCTTGATTTTTGATCGCACTAATTGGTGGTCACTCGCAATGTCGGCTCCTCTCATGGCCCTAGTGTCCATTACTGATGTCCGGTGTTGCCTACTCACTAACACATGGTCTATTTGATTTTTTGTCTTTCCTCCTGGAGATGTCCATGTCTGTTTATGTATAAGTTTATGTGGGAAAATGGTACCTGTTACCACGAGGTTATTGAGTCCGCAGAAGTCAACAAGTCTTTCTCCATTGTCATTTCTTTCACCTTCTCCATGGCTTCCTATTATGTTTTCATATCCGTCGTTGTCTTCTCCAACTTTGGCATTTAAATCCCCCATTACTAAGAGTATGTCATGCTTATGAACACTGTCCACAACTGTCTGGAGCTGTTCATAGAAATTGTCTTTATCTTCGACGCTGGCTTCATTTGTTGGTGCATAGACTTGTATGATCGATAACTTTACATACTTGGAGAAGAATCTAGCATAAATAATTCTATCACTGATAGCTTTCCATTCCAGCAATGCTTGTTCTGCTTTCTTCGTCATCATTATTGCTACTCCGTGTCTGTGTATGTTGTCTTCTCTCCCTGAAAAAATTATGCTCTCTCCGGTGTTCATCTTGACTTTTCCTTGTCCCATCCATCTGCATTCACTAATGCCCATGACATCTATTTTATATTTGTCCATTTCTCTTGCAAGCTGGGCTGATTTCCCTATAGAGTATAACGTTCTCACATTCCAACATCCTATATTTACATTAACTTTTGGCTTGGTTAACGACGTTGTCAGCCTCCGAACTTCCGTTTGGCTTTGATCCGGAAGCGTCATACTGTCCAAATAAATGATGTCATCATCTGCTGGTATCTGGTCCGTCGCCTTCCTGTAGCCATTTCCAGCACAAGCTGGCTTTTGAAATTCACTTCTGGTTTCTGTAACATCATTTGAGCTGGGAGGGTTGTTGGCCCTCCGCAGTAGGTTTATTTTCGGGGTTTTCCTTCCCTTAGCCATAGCCTCGTTTGCCCAGCACAATGTACTGGTTACCGGGGTGCACCACGGGGAGGTGAGGTTGACTTGAGTGTCTTTACGGTTGAGCGCATCAACACCCCTTACACCCCAGAGGTGAGCGCAATGTCCGAATTATTTTAGTATTTATGTAATTAGTACTTTTGTTTTATTTTATAAATAACTAGTTAAGTTATGTTGTTGTAGTTGTTGTTGTTGTGACCTACGTTTTTTTTTTAACAAACATAACAATGCTTTTAACTTTATGAAGCATATAGTAGTAGAGAAAGAATTTGCCGATTTCCGTAATTAAATTTTTGTCCATAGCCACACAAAAATGTCGAACAGCAAAAGAAAGTGGAGATTTCTTATTGCTGTTCTGATGAGTTTCCACGCTGTCACGAAATTATATGTTACAGAAAACACACTTATCGCGTTGCGAACATGTGTACGTAACTACGAATTACAATGTTGTTTACATGGACTGCATAATGGTGTTGTCTAGCTATGGCACTGACGGAAAATATAAATTACTATCATCTTACCCGTAATACATATGCGTGTTAGTGACGTAAGAATTACATTGGTTACCATGGAAAACAAATGTATCCGTGAACCAACTGGTGGCCAAAATATTGCTACATTGTGCGACATTGTGCGACATTGTGTGACATTGTGTGACATTGTGTGACATTGTGTGGTCATCTCTTCTATTCGACGGTCCTTGGTAAGCTGCAAGATATGGAAGACTATATTGACAACTATTAATTATATAATTAATTATTAATATTCTTTCGCAATGCAAATACATTATTTATGTCGTTATAATTATGTATTTAGTTTAATATTCATTGAATCACGCGGATGCTATATTGTACAAAACGAATATCAGAGAATAAACCAACATTAGCTGTATGACCGAAGTAGCGTGTTTTCTTTTTAGTCAATATCTAAATGAGTATTGTAGACTAGTGCTACATCTGTTCACCTGCTCACCTCACTCCAGGTAGGAATTCAAGTGACACTAGATCCTGTCAGTGCGGTAAGAAATCAACTTCCTCCATTCTGTGCGGTTCTTTGAGGCTGGTGTTCTTTTCCACCAAGTGGCTGCTGGCTGATGTTGTTGATCATCATATCCTTGTCCGTCCTTCGTTCTCCTTCCCGTCATCATCATGCTTAGGGACACTTTTATGACAGAATCATTTTCTCTTCTCATCACATGACTATACCATATCAATGTATTCATGTTGATCACTTCCACAATTGGGGTAATCTTGCTTTCCCTGTAGAGATGACCACGTTGTTGTTTGTCCAATTAGGCATTAAGGTGTAACAACATTTACAGATTAAATGTTGCATAAATAAATAAAAATAAATAATATTATACGGTCATAGATTTAAAGACGACATGGGAGTTAATTTAATTAGTACAATTTCGCAAACTGTAACTGTAACTGTACAATAAAATTACAATATTTACGGTTATGGATTTGAATTACGTTTTGCATCAACTCTGTAATGTGTCGTTGTTCTGCATCTACCAATATGTGTTACATTTTATGTTAAATACCAAACGTGGAGGCAGTATGACGTGTCATTCTGTAAGAGATGTAGCTCTCCGTGGAGGCAGTATGACATGTCATTCTGTAAGAGATGTAGCTCTCCGTGGAGGCAGTATGACGTGTCATTCTGTAAGAGATGTAGCTCTCCGTGGAGGCAGTATGACGTGTCATTCTGTAAGAGATGTAGCTCTCCGTGGAGGCAGTATGACATGTCATTCTGTAAGAGATGTAGCTCTCCGTGGAGGCAGTATGACGTGTCATTCTGTAAGAGATGTAGCTCTCCGTGGAGGCAGTATGACATGTCATTCTGTAAGAGATGTAGCTCTCCGTGGAGGCAGTATGACGTGTCATTCTGTAAGCGATGTAGCTCTCCGTGGAGGCAGTATGACATGTCATTCTGTAAGAGATGTAGCTCTCCGTGGAGGCAGTATGACGTGTCATTCTGTAAGTGATGTAGCTCTCCGTAGAGGCAGCATGGCGTGTCATCCTGTAAGTGGTGTAGCTCTCCGTGGAGGCAGTATGACGTGTCATTCTGTAAGAGATGTAGCTCTCCGTGGAGGCAGTATGGCGTGTCATTCTGTAAGAGATGTAGCTCTCCGTGGAGGCAGTATGACATGTCATTCTGTAAGAGATGTAGCTCTCCGTGGAGGCAGTATGACGTGTCATTCTGTAAGCGATGTAGCTCTCCGTGGAGGCAGTATGACATGTCATTCTGTAAGAGATGTAGCTCTCCGTGGAGGCAGTATGACGTGTCATTCTGTAAGTGATGTAGCTCTCCGTAGAGGCAGCATGGCGTGTCATCCTGTAAGTGATGTAGCTCTCCGTGGAGGCAGTATGACGTGTCATCCTGTAAGTGATGTAGCTCTCCGTAGAGGCAGTATGACATGCCATCTTTTAAGCGATGCAGCTCTCCGTGGAGACAGTATGATGTGTGTCATCCGATGGGAGATGTAAATGCCGTTGTTGCAGAGTTCATCTCAGTGAAGAAACGTCATTTATGAGTTGCCGCCAACATCCAGGCGATGAGTTCCATGAAGACAACCACGAACCCGTCTCAGCCACTCTATACCAAGCATTGTTCGTGTTCGTCTTCATCATTGTCGGGATCATCGGGCGTAATGTATCAAACTACGTCAGTCAGCGATATTGGTTCTTCGCCGACGTGGCCACGGTTGGCGCCTGTATTGGTGGTGGCTTCGTAGCAGCAGCGGCCATCCACGCGTTGTTCATCGGCACTCGTGTCGCCATGAACGACATCTTCTTCGACATTACAGCTATCGTGACTATAGCGATCATGCTGTACTTCGCCGGCATCACTCCCGAGACCATCGGCATTGTGTGCGAGGCGTTCATCGTCATCGCCAGCGTAGCTGTCGTTGTCATTCTTATCATTGGAGGTCTTCTCATTGGGTCAAACGCGATCTTTGGCGAGACGCAAACATTACTCTTTTGAATGTGATACTGTACTGACTGTTGTCAATAAAGACGCAATATTCTGAATTGAGGCGACAAAGCGAACGACAACTATGTGACATATAGTGTTGTGACTAGCCCGGCAGCAGTGTCGACATTTACATTAGAAACTATAATATGTCAGGGTCTTGATTATGAGGAATTAAAATAAAAAGGAATTAAAAGTTACTCTCTTGTCAATGAGGAGTTACAAATTGACAACAGAACAAGATCGGTGGCTTCAGAAATGCTATTCCCATTTATGGTAAAATATTATTGTGTATTTTTATAAATTCCTAAAGCATTACGGTGAGTGGTATCACGGCAAAGCCAAACTAACATATATTATGTTTGCCTTTTAACAAAGATCGGTGCTGAAGCAGAAGGATGGAAACACTTCAGCAATGTGACTTAATCATTGCAGTACACAATATATTTGTGCAAAATGTTAACGCGTTTCCTTAACATTCATTTTGGTTTGTCCAGTGTTGCATAAAGCAAAGTTATTATTACCTGCTTTCATAAATATGTACCAAGATGCCCTTCCCATATATGTATATATATATATATATATATATATATATATATATAATGTTTCTTGCCCCTCCCTGAAAAAAGTTCCTGCGGACGCCCCCGAGAAGGGCATCTTGGTACATATTTAATGGATCAGCGGTGAGTAACACCTACATTAATAAATCAAAGTGTACATATGTTTGTATATATATATATATATATATATATATATATATATATATATATATATATATATATATATATATATATATATATATGAACGAGAATGAGATTCACGATCTCAACAACAGTTTGCATGTCTTCAGACCGAGGGCTCTTTTCGCGCATAAAGCATGTGTTGACGAAGCAACGCCACATTAAAGATTTCATGAAATCCACCAAACTCGAAAGTTTTCGTTACGTGTACCATTGTGCCACCTAGATACTATGGTATACAAGCGTGTACCATTGTGCCACCTAGATACTATGGTATACAAGCGTGTACCGTTGTGCCACCTAGATACTATGGTATACAAGCGTGTACCGTTGTGCCACCTAGATACTATGGTATACAAGCGTGTACCGTTGTGCCACCTAGATACTATGGTATACAAGCGTGTACCGTTGTGCCACCTAGATACTATGGTAGACAAGGGTGTACCGTTGTGCCACCTAGATACTAGGGTAGACAAGCATGTACCGTTGTGCCACCTAGATACTAGGGTAGACAAGGGTGTATCGTTGTGCCACCTAGATACTATGGTAGACAAGCGTGTACCGTTGTGCCACCTAGACACTATGGTATACAAGCATGTACCGTTATGCCACCTAGATACTATGGTATACAAGCGTGTACCGTTGTGCCACCTAGATACTATGGTAGACAAGCGTGTAACGTTGTGCCACCTAGATACTATGGTAGACAAGCGTGTACCGTTGTGCCACCTAGATACTATGGTATACAAGCGTGTACCGTTGTGCCACCTAGATACTATGGTAGACAAGGGTGTACCGTTGTGCCACCTAGATACTATGGTATACAAGCGTGTACCGTTGTGCCACCTAGATACTATGGTAGACAAGCGTGTAACGTTGTGCCACCTAGATACTATGGTAGACAAGCGTGTACCGTTGTGCCACCTAGATACTATGGTAGACAAGCGTGTACCGTTGTGCCACCTAGATACTATGGTATACAAGCGTGTACCGTTGTGCCACCTAGATACTATGGTATACAAGCGTGTACCGTTGTGCCACCTAGATACTATGGTATACAAGCGTGTACCGTTGTGCCACCTAGATACTATGGTATACAAGCGTGTACCGTTGTGCCACCTAGACACTATGGTATACAAGCATGTACCGTTATGCCACCTAGATACTATGGTATACAAGCGTGTACCGTTGTGCCACCTAGATACTATGGTAGACAAGCATGTAACGTTGTGCCACCTAGATACTATGGTAGACAAGCGTGTACCGTTGTGCCACCTAGATACTATGGTATACAAGCGTGTACCGTTGTGCCACCTATATACTATGGTAGACAAGGGTGTACCGTTGTGCCACCTAGATACTAGGGTAGACAAGCGTGTAACATTGTGCCACCTAGATACTAGGGTAGACAAGCATGTACCGTTGTGCCACCTAGATACTAGGGTAGACAAGGGTGTATCGTTGTGCCACCTAGATACTATGGTAGACAAGCGTGTAACATTGTGCCACCTAGATACTATGGTAGACTAGCGTGTACCGTTGTGCCACCTAGATACTAGGGTAGACAAGCGTGTACCGTTGTGCCACCTAGATACTATGGTAGACAAGCGTGTACCGTTGTGCCACCTATATACTAGGGTAGACAAGCGTGTACCGTTGTGCCACCTAGATACTATGGTAGACAAGCGTGTACCGTTGTGCCACCTAGATACTAGGGTAGACAAGCGTGTACCGTTGTGCCACCTAGATACTAGGGTAGACAAGCGTGTATCGTTGTGCCACCTAGATACTAGGGTAGACAAGGGTGTATCGTTGTGCCACCTAGATACTAGGGTAGACAAGCGTGCATCGTTGTGCCACCTAGATACTAGGGTAGACAAGCATGTATTGATGTGCCACCTATATACTAGGGTAGACAAGCATACATAATCGCTATGCCACCAAAACACTAGGGTAGACAAGGGTGCATCGTTGTGCCACCTAGATACTAGGGTAGACAAGGGTGTACAGTTGTGCCACCTAGATACTAGGGTAGATAAGCGTGTATCGTTGTGCCACAAAGATACTAGGGTAGACAAGCCTGTATTGTTGTGCCACCTAGATACTAGGGTAGACAAGCGTGTATCGTTGTGCCACCTAAATACTAGGGTAGACAAGCATGTATCGTTGTGCCACCTAAATACTAGGGTAGACAAGCGTGTATCTTTATGCCACCTAGATACTAGGGTAGACAAGCGTGTATCGTTGTGCCACCTAGATACTAGGGTAGACAAACATGTACCGTTATGCCACCTAGATACTAGGGTAGACAAGCGTATATCATTGTGCCACCTAGATACTAGGGTAGACAAGCGTGTATCGTTGTGCCACCTAGATACTAGGGTAGACAAACATGTACCGTTATGCCACCTAGATACTAGGGTAGACAAGCGTATATCATTATGCCACCTAGATACCAGGGTAGACAAGCGTGTATCTTTGTGCCACCTAGATACTAGGGTAGACAAGCGTATATCATTGTGCCACCTAGATACTAGGGTAGACAAGCGTGTATCGTTGTGCCACCTAGATACTAAGGTAGACAAACATGTACCGTTATGCCACCTAGATACTAGGGTAGACAAGCATATATCATTATGCCACCTAGATACTAGGGTAGACAAGCGTATATCATCGTGCCACCTAGATACTAGGGTAGACAAGCGTATATCATTGTGCCACCTAGATACTAGGGTAGACAAGCGTGTATCGTTGTGCCACCTAGATACTAGGGTAGACAAGCGTATATCATTGTGCCACCTAGATACTAGGGAAGACAAGCGTGTATCGTTGTGCCACCTAGATACTAGGGTAGACAAGCGTGTATCGTTGTGCCACCTAGATACTAGGGTAGACAAGCGTATATCATTATGCCACCTAGATACTAGGGTAGACAAGCGTATATCATTGTGCCACCTAGATACTAGGGTAGACAAGGGTGTATCGTTGTGCCACCTAGTGTACCGAGAGCAGAGGAAACTGTCTTACACTTTATTGACACCAAGAGCTTGTAGTCAGACGTACACAAGTTTAGGATATCATTACATTGGCCTGCATTCAGAAGAGATAATGTAGAATAGTCACAAACTATTCAACAGCACATTTACCCGCGTCACAAATAGACTAAACAAATTGTAAAAGTATAAAACCTTCAAAAGTTGGATCCAATGTCCTTCATGCTCTCACAGTAAAATTGATTGCAGCCTGCAACTGGACTGTGAATGTGTTCAGACAGCGATCGAGGAATGACAAGTGCATCAGAGAAACCGCTACCTATGCGTTGGCTGTTGCAATGAATACAATCAACAGTGATGCCACTTCGGTCAAACCTTCCAAGTTCGCACAAGCAAATAGCGGGACATCACCCCCACATGGTATCTTATGGCGGTAGATTGTTGTCAAGGTTTGAGAGCTATTTCTCCATTGATGACACTACCTACAGAATTTCGCCTACCCTCAAAAAACCTAAAATATTGAGTGAAGTGATTTTCAGGTTTTCGGTTTTATTAAGTTCATCTACACAACTAATTCATTCAATTACCATATTACATACATGCTCTAATTAACGTACACCCGTTTTTTAATCAGCAGGATCCATAATTATTCTAATTTCACTAGTGTTGAAACAACTGAAGTGGTGCCATCTGGTGTTAAACAGTTGGCACCACTTTTCAGTTGTTCTACACTAGTCACCAAATGACACCACTAGCATTAAAGTTACCTTATTGTCTAGAGAAACACATTTTGATGTGTGCTTATAAGAACAGTTTCCTTGACAATTCCAAACATACTGAATGGTTATTAAGTATCATATGTAAATAAACTTAATCATGCTAAAAACCCTGAAAATCAACAAACAAAATCGCTAAATCAAATATGACAAAAGTTTTCATTTGTAAGCGAGAGGTCAGGTTTCCAAATTGACCAAAATGCAGGAGATCTCCCACCATGCCAGGAGATTGGGAAGGTCTGTTTGGTGTCAGCAACAATGACTTCAATTTGGTTGCAAAACATCAATTCCCAGTTACTGAAAACAACCATAGGAAACACCAGGACAGAACGATTTACCTCACAAGGAACTTGATTGAAATATCAGAATATTTTGACTGCTTCAACGTTGGTTGTGGATAAGTCAGTCCTGATTCATAATGCAGTCTGGTGAATACATCAACCTTGTAAGGGACTAAATAATGCAGTCTGGTGAATACATCAACCTTGTAAGGGACTAAATAATGCAGTCTGGTGAATACATCAACCTTGTAAGGGACTAAATAATGCAGTCTGGTGAATACATCAACCTTGTAAGGGACTAAATAATGCAGTCTGGTGAATACATCAACCTTGTAAGGGACTAAATAATGCAGTCTGGTGAATACATCAACCTTGTAAGGGACTAAATAATGCAGTCTGGTGAATGCGTCAACCTTGTAAGGGACTAAATAATGCAGTCTGGTGAATACATCAACCTTGTAAGGGACTAAATAATGCAGTCTGGTGAATGCGTCAACCTTGTAAGGGACTAAATAATGCAGTCTGGTGAATGCATCAACCTTGTAAGGGACTAAATAATGCAGTCTGGTGAATACATCAACCTTGTAAGGGACTAAATAATGCAATCTGGTGAATACATCAACCTTGTAAGGGACTAAATATCTCTGGCATGTTGAACTCAAAGAGGAATAACTAAGCTACACAGTGAACAATCATATAATACACGGTTATTGTCGCTTGGCATTGTTTATATTATAACAGACTGCATCACGTTTGCAGCCAAGTGACTTCATTTAGGGGCTACAAATACAATGTTTGAATTATTTTGGGTACTGTTTGATGGGAAATTGTATGACATTTGGTGTAACAAAAATGAAAATTCTTTAACATCAATCAATATACATGATAGGCCATACTTACATCTTGGCTATCTTAAAGGTGCCACCTCAAATAATTAGCTTTATAAAAGTTATATCAAGGCAGGGTCTTTTGGAACAAAAACTAATTTTATAACTTGTCCAATAGTCATAAAAATAAATATTATATTGATTCTTGTATTGGGGTGAATAAATTATTATTATTATAGCATGTTGTAGTTGATACTCTGATAGAGGGTGAGCAACATTTTTGCGAAGTGACAAAATTGCAGCTTTTAATGGAAGAGTATGAATTGATGCCCTGAGCAGTAGATGTAGCAGTGTGTCTGCCCACATGCACCAGTATGAATTGATGCCCTGAGCAGTAGATGTAGCAGTGTGTCTGCCCACATGCACCAGTAAAGCCAACAGAAACAAATTGCATTAACTCACAGAACCTTAAGAAACTGCTCATCATAAGCAAGAAATGATCATAAAAAATTAGTTGATGAATTTTTATTATTATTATTATTACTCACAATTATTGTGATGGTACACAGATATTACCTGTCGACAGACTCGGAGTACGAGTGGCCATGCAATCCCATCATGCCATGGTGCGGCCCCATTAACTACAGTATGAGCATGCTCAACCACGAGACCAACTAGAATATACCTATGCACAGGGATTGGTGACGTGCATCAATCAAACGGCGCGGTTCGCAATGGGCCATATTGACCAATGTAAAAACGTCTACAGTTCACAGAAAACACTTCTATGAGCATCTGTGAAGCCGCTGGTGCTGTAGCCGATTGCTGCGGTAACTACAGCTGCGCCTGCCGCAGACGCCGGCGTCAGTCGGTTGTCTGTGGGTGAACTCTAACACAACGGTGCTAATTCATTGGTCCCAGCTTTCAGGTCCGGACACAGCTACTGTAGCACCAGCCCAACCTACAGGAAGTGCAACAAATCAAGTTACTATCAGACCAACCTACAAGTAGTGCAAAAAGTCAAGTCACTATCAGACCAACCTACAAGTAGCGCAACAAATCAAGTTACTATCAGACCAACCTACAAGTAGTGCAAAAAGTCAAGTCACTATCAGACCAACCTACAAGTAGCGCAACAAGTCAAGTCACTATCAGACCAACCTACAAGTACCGCATCAAGTCAAGTCACTATCAGACCAACCTACAAGTAGTGCAACAAGTCAAGTCACTATCAGACCAACCTACGAACTGTACATTGACAAAATCATAAGGATGGTAAACCAAAAAATTTGCGTGTGTGTGTGGTGTGTGCGTGCGTGCGTGCGTCTTTTTCTGAAGCTACAAATGAGTTGTGCTAACCTTTTCAGGGGGGATGGTTGGACATCTCCAGTTGTACAGGTAATATTGAAGGTTTCCATCACCAACACCAAACTTCAGTTCCTCCAGAAATTTCTTGTTGTCCATCAGATCAAGAGCATTGTACACATCAAAGCCCATCTGTAAGAAACAACGAGTCATCCAAAGCCAGTCAAACCACAACTGTTTCCGATAGCTTCATGCTAAGTCCACCCACAGGTTGGCTCACATTTTGGACACTGCAAGAGCATAACATAACATAACATAACATAACATAACATAACATAACATAACATAACATAACATCATCAAATATATCACTCCAAGCAGATAACATATTCGACCTATTACGTGTACATGCCCTAATTAGCGTACATCCCCTTTTTTAATCAGCAGGATCCTTAATTGTTGTAATTTGACTAGTGTGGAACAACTGCAGTGTCACCATCTGGTGTTAAACAGTTGGCACCACTTTTCAGTTGTTCAAACACCACTGACATGACTGGCTTGTGGGCATTTCTTTGTCCATTCATTTTCTTGCAAGTTCATCCATGTTTTCTTACTACAAGTCAGAATTACTTCTTGCACGACTTGCAAAATGTGCACTACAATAGAAAAATTACAATTTAATATTTTTATACTTTTTCTTAATGTTCAATATAGTTTATTATATTATTATAGGTTATTATATTATTTTAAGTGACGTCATCAAGTATTTCAATTTTATTTACTTATTGTATATATTTTAACTAGTCTTAAATGAGTATTTATTTAATAATTTTTTATGTATGTACAATATTATTTTATTGTAAAGCACGTTGATCTATCTACAAGAGTATGCGTTATATAAGAACTAAATTATTATTACAGAAAAATCACCAACGTATGGCAACGTTTCAAGCAGGTTACACATTTACACCCTGTGTGTGATATTTTACTTCCCCTTGTATAGACACCAGGTAGAAGCAGCCAACAGCTATTAGTCTCATCCAAAACATGCAGGCAACGAGGAGTGAACAAAGATACCCATGTTTTGAAACAGCGACATGGCAGACTCAAACCCTGGCCCTACTGATGGACAGCGACATGGCGGACTCAAACCCTGGCCCTACTGATGGACAGCGACATGGCGGACTCAAACCCTGGCCCTACTGGTGGACAGAGACATGGCGGACTCAAACCCTGGCCCTACTGATGGACAGCGACATGGCGGACTCAAACCCTGGCCCTACTGATGGACAGCGACATGGCAGACTCAAACCCTGGCCCTACTGATGGACAGCGACATGGCAGACTCAAACCCTGGCCCTACTGATGGACATTCTAGCGCTCTGACTGCCGAGCTACTGCTCCCACTGAAACCCTCAGAGACAGAGTCTTAGGTGACACTTGACATACTAGGCAATAAATAGGTATCTTAAGACGATCTTTATAAACATGCTTACTTTAGCGGTCGTCGCATAACTTGTCATAAAAAAACATAGAGTTTAGTATTTAATACCCGAGTCACTCATTAGGTGGCGCATTTCTGTTGTGGTTCATTTGTACTGAAAAATGCAGTGACGACCAAAGCACCAATACTTAATGCTGTACATTTTTGAGGGACTTTTTGAGAGAACTTAAGCGACTACGCCTTGGACTATAATGTGGGAGCACTCACGTTCTTGGCAACAACAAGGGCGTCCTGCATCAGGTCAGGCCAGGTGGTGGAGTTGCATACAGCGTAGAAGCCGTACGCCGCCTTCAAGTGTTTGTGTACCGTGTGGTGCATCACGGTCGACGGCAGCGTGTAGAAACTCACAAAGTCTGTCAGTACTCCATTCTTCTACAAAGCCAATGGAATTCGAAAAAAATTAACACATGCTTTATTTCCGGATTAATTATTATTACTATTAATTCATATTTTTTCAATATCACCTATATCTTTTTCGGACAGTATTATAAAAGTATTACAGTCAGGTCTTGTTTATCCGTACACCTTGGTTACCAAGGGTTAAGGCCTGATTAGTGAAGCGTGCGCACTGGTAAAACATTATTATCCTTCATGCCATAACTACCCGGATAAAAGTGTAGTCTCATATGAAATTTCTACTGCTTTATTATTTGGCTAACTCCAGTAACTGACAGAACATCGAACAAACTGTTTAGTTGTGATGTAAAAGCAATCGCCAAGACTGCTAATTGTCTGAATTAGTGTGTCTGACATTGGAAGTTTTGAGTTATCTAAAAAAAAAAACAACAGTTAAGTGAATCATCATATTACAGTGTTAACTGGCCAGTTAGCAGAAACAAAAACATGAAAAACGGATCAATGAAGCAAGTTACAGTGAATCAAGTTTGTTCCCACATAAGAGCATGCAGATTACCGATAAAATGGATCATCGAAGAATGGAAAAACGAGACGACTTCACAAGTTCCATGAGGACTCATCTTTCTCTACAACATTACGTTCGACCAAGCTATACCACAGAAACCAAATACTGGCTAATTTTTCAGTGCCAAACTTTGCTGTTATTTTGATCAAGATGCATCTATGCTACAGTGTTTGAAATTAAGGCATTTTTATTGATTCAGTTAGCCAAAATGTGCAAGTTACAGGCCCCACCCTGCTGGCTCATTCCTGCAGCCATGGCTGGGTCGGACTGTATTAGTGATGCACATTACAGTACTTACTAATCTACGCTAATTCGATATAAAATATAATTGTGACAAATTACTTCTTCCTTGCCAGTGACAGATCGCTGCCAACGCAAAGGCGAAGTCCGCACATGCAAGGGAAACCCTTGGCATATGCAACATGGATGCCTATTGAATGAATCACATTTAATGTCATCAGTAACTTGGGGAATACCAGGGAAACACCAAAGCAAAGATGGTGGATGAAGTTGCGAGAATCATAGAGTTCGACAATTTTTTATGGAAATCACGCTAATTTACTTCATACTGGCGATACTAAGGAAGCAGTCAATCCGATTGGCAATATAATGTGCCAAGACATTCTGATTAATGTGATATCTGGCTGTGAAAGTGAACTTTTGAGGCTTCAATTTAGAATGAATTGAGAACGGCATATATTTTTGCCAGTGCCTGGCCCAGCCCCAGGGCAGTGCACACAAAATGTCGGCATCAAATATAATGTTACTTTCAACAATTGTAACTGTTTTGCAAATAAAGTTCTCATTGAAATGTTTATTAAATTTGTTACTTTATTTTATTGGTCTGCTAGAGATGAACAACAATATTTGGTATGGTTTATATTTATAAAATTACTATTTATTCTAATTTAAAGCAGTGTCTGCTTTAGTTTTACGCAAGAAGAGTTTACAACGTATACTTATAATTTACACATTTCTGGGACCAGTTCAACCTCACCTGGGCCCATTCAAAATAGAACTGGGCCAGTTAAAAAACATCTGGGCTAGTTACATTTTTTGCTAATTTCAGACACTGTACTATAAAGTAGTTTGTGTCTGTCTGTCTGTTCCCTCTTGTCTCCATCACTTTCGAGCGTATGGGGCTGAAATTTTATAGGCATGCCCGGGGGTCCATGGGAATGATTCGTACAAAAGAATTCCGAAATTCCCCGGGGGATCTTAAGAAAGGAACAGGTGTTTTCTACGAGTTATGAGATCACGTCAAATGTCCACATAAGTTCCTTCGAACGGTACAAGATTATTAGGGCACGAAGTTGTATCCAACATTGTCATTGCCCTGCCAGAACTTGACTGGGTCATGCAAGGACTCTTAAGCTCTTGCAGTGGCTGTCTTTTCTCCTGTGCAGTGCCAGGGAACTCGGCCAGTACGTGGGTACAACTACTGACCTCTACGACATAGCTGTCCACAATGCCCGAGTGTGGTGTGAACCAGTGGCGCACTTCCTCCTCGCTGAACACAGGGGCCAACTCAAACTGGCCGAGGTACTGCAACAACAACACAGCAATCTTCTCATTCACTGAACACAGGGGCCAGCTCAAGCTGGCTGAGGTACTGCAATAACATTCAAGTAGCAACACATATTTCTCATATGTCAATACGTTATTTACACGATAGCCAGCAAACCTGCCTAAAGAAACTAACTGGCACATCTGAAACACCACATTTTCAACAACAAAATTTCAATGAGCATTTACACTTGAATGAAATAATGGGAAATTTCACTAGCATCCAGGTGTAAATGCTCCCTGAAAATTCTGTTGGAAATGTGATGGTTCCCTTTGTGAGATTGGCACAGATTCCACGTAGAAGGGACCAACAGCTCTTAGTGTGTCTTCTAAAACACACGGGCAACGTGGGATGAACGAATTGCCAAAACGGCAATAAGTGGACTTGAACCCTGGTCCTTTCGACTGACAGTCCACCGCTCTACTTGCAAGCTATGGTAGCCCATGTCCCAGCACAGAGAGTCCACCGCTCTACTTGCAAGCTATGGCAGCCCATGTCCCAGCACAGAGAGTCCACTGCTCTACCTGCAAGCTATGGTAGCCCATGTCCCAGCACAGACAGTCCACCACTCTACTTGCAAGCTATGGCAGCCCGTGTCCCAGCACAGACAGTCCACCGCTCTACCTGCAAGCTATGGTAGCCCATGTCCCAGCACAGACAGTCCACCGCTCTACTTGCAAGCTATGGCAGCCCATGTCCCAGCACATAGAGTCCACCGCTCTACCTGCAAGCTATGGCAGCCCATGTCCCAGCACAGTCAGTCCACCGC
Organism: Lamellibrachia columna; assembly: GCA_963662155.1. NCBI lineage: Eukaryota > Metazoa > Annelida > Polychaeta > Sabellida > Siboglinidae > Lamellibrachia > Lamellibrachia columna. The sequence goes on along the minus strand of OY759261.1, from coordinate 22,354,219 downwards.
TCTACCTGTAAGCTACAGCAGCCCACGTCCCAGCACAGACAGTCCACCGCTCTACCTGCAAGCTACAGCAGCCCACGTCCCAGCACAGACAGTCCACCACTCTACTTGCAAGCTATGGCAGCCCATGTCCCAGCACAGACAGTCCACCACTCTACCTGTAAGCTATGGCAGCCCATGTCCCAGCACAGATAGTCCACCACTCTACTTGCAAGCTATGGCAGCCCACATCCCAGCACAGACAGTCCACCACTCTACTTGCAAGCTACGGCAGCCCATGTCCCAGCACAGACAGTCCACCGCTCTACCTGCAAGCTACAGCAGCCCACGTCCCAGCACAGACAGTCCACCACTCTACCTGTAAGCTACGGCAGCCCACGTCCCAGCACAGACAGTCCACCGCTCTACCTGCAAGCTACAGCAGCCCACGTCCCAGCACAGACAGTCCACCACTCTACTTGCAAGCTATGGCAGCCCATGTCCCAGCACAGATAGTCCACCACTCTACTTGCAAGCTATGGCAGCCCACATCCCAGCACAGACAGTCCACCGCTCTACTTGCAAGCTATGGCAGCCCATGTCCCAGCACAGACAGTCCACCACTCTACCTGTAAGCTACGGCAGCCCACGTCCCAGCACAGACAGTCCACCACTCTACCTGCAAGCTAAGGCAGCCCACGTCCCAGCACAGACTGTCCACCGCTCTACCTGCAAGCTACGGCAGCCCACCGCTCTACCTGCAAGCTACGGCAGCCTACCTCTCTACCTGCAAGTCACGGCAGCCCACATCCCAGCACGTACCGTAGTTAGCAAAGCATGCACATCCTTGATATCAGCCCGCGTCATGGGACGAAATCCTGGATTCTTTGGGCACTGCAACAAGATGTTAATATTTAACGTAAAATAATGTGTGGTCTTATATAGCGCTAATACCCCCTAGACAAGGCACTCCCTCTGTTATCAGAGTAAGTTTTTTGGCAGCAACCAACGTAGCACCTGCATGGGTTTTGTAGATCGAAACCATTGGTTCTGTGAGTAAACAACAGGTTTTTATTTCCCTGCATGGGATCATTTTCTTCCCCTGGTAGAAGGGTCCAACCTAGACACTGGCAATTTGGTGCGAACAAAATGTCAAAATTTGATAGTGATATCAAAACAGTTATTAAAGACCTGTTAATAATCAGAACTGAGATTATCAGTGACATTACACGAGGAAAAAAGATGAAATAGTTCTCAAAATCGGTTACTTGCTTTCTGCATAGCTTACAGTATACTCGTGTTTTAAAGCAAATTTATCACAGCGAGACGTCCCATTTCAAATCTCAGATAGGGAGAACAAATCTAACATATTTCAGCCATCTTTCTGGCTAATGCTGTTGCATACTGATGATATGATAGGTACATCGTGGTAAAATGATTATGTAGAGGATATTAGCATTAAGTTGACCTATCTAACTGCATTAATAACATTCAAGCAACCTCAATTGGGTCAAAGACACCTACCTCGGGTAACTTATACAGTTTCAGTGTCCGCTGCATAGTCATGTTGCGACTGAGGTGTGAAAACTTCACTTCAATCAACTTGCGAGGGTTGAGAGACCGGTGCCAATATCTGCAACAACAAATACTTTCTCTCTTGCTGGGCCCTCAACTCGCTGGGCCCAGTACTCACTAGGCCCTCAACTCGCTGGGCCCAGTACTCGCTGGAGTCCTCAACAAACTCCTCTTGATTTAGCCCATCGCAAATGAGGTTCGTTTATGTTCAGATATGTAGTGTGGAAATAAGTAATCAGCACAACCAGTTTAATGAGTACATACTTTTGTTAAAATCATCGAAAGAATTAGCTTTGATCATCCCAGGTAACATGTACGAATAAAAATCACCATCTGTGCAAAATACCTACCTACAACTTGCTACGGGCTTGGGCAGGACAACCCCTGCTGTGTAGACGGCCTGGAAGATTCCCTTACAGTTGACGCGTCTTGTGATCTCACGGATCAGCACTGGAGCAACTCGTTTCGACCGCAACTTTTTGTGTACGCACAGAAAGTTGATCTCCACCATCTTCTCATGTCTGCAAGGCAACATGCCACACAGTCAATGTATTAGTTGTTAATTATTTGTACTACTGATTAATAAACCCAAATTAGTAAGTGCAGTAACTTTGTTAAAACTCAGACACCCATCACAATTGAAGCCTTGAGTCTGATCCTTCCAGTAGTATCTCTACCAATATAATAATGTTTATTGTCTCAAATAACATAAATTCATGTACATACAATCAATCAGCCGATCAACTACTAAACACATTTAAGACAATGGAAAAGAAGCAAATTGCTTATGTTTCCTTTTTCAATTATAAATTAAATATATTATGCGCCATGATGTCTATTCTTTATAAAAAAAAATCAATCAATCAAATAAAAAAATATTTAAAAAAAATAAGAAAATAAAAAAAACCAATAAGTAGGATTATTCACATGTGAATTATAGTAGACCAGTGTACAGCAGCTACTGTTGGAATATTAACTTTGCTGTATACGTTGAAAATATAATACTAAGTAAACCAATAGTTGTTCACAAGTGATTTCTAATACTAGTATACCACATTTGTCAAATCAATAACTTGTTTGTAATAAGATATGATAAAAAGGTTACCACAAATAAGTCATTCACATATAATAATACATAGGACTATTATAGTAAATTATACTGGTATATCACAATTGACTAGAGTAATCTTGTTCATAGGTTCCCCAGATGTGATGTTTCACTTTCTTTTTAAATATATAAATAGACGTACAATCATCCAAGTGGTTCTTTGTAACAATAGTATTCCATAATTTGGGACCAACATATGCCAATGTATTTTGTCTGTGCTGGTTTTACAGTGTGGTATTTTATAAACTGTTTCTTGTCTCATTTTATGACTGTGTAACATGATATGATGTGTAAGCATGTCACTAAATATATTTGGTAACATACCCCTATTATGTTTATACATTAGCACGCAGCTTATATATTTGTTTAGTTGATAAATGTTCATAATTTTATGTCTTAAATAAAAACTGTGTGTGGTTTCTAAATCCAACATGACTGATTATACGTATTATTCTTTTCTGCAATATATGAATTTAAGATACATATATTGTTGAGGCTCTTCCCCATACTACGCTACAATAAGTAATATATGGGTAAATAAATGTATAATATAGGTTAACCAATGTCTTCTTGTTCAGATTGCTCTTTACCTTTTTGATAATGCCTATGCTCTTAGAAATTGTATTACATATGTACTTTATATGGTCACTCCAATGGATTTTATTATCTATTATCACTCCCAGAAATTGTGTATGATTAACAGTGGCTATTTCTATTCCATCTACGTATATGTCATTACGTCTGTTTCTTACACTGGGATTTGTGCTAAAGGTCATTGTAATGTTTTTTTTACATTCAGTGAGAGTTTGTTAGTTTTAAGCTAAAGTGACAGCTTTTTAATTTCAGTATTTAAATCTTTTTCCATTTTTTTCAAATCTTTCCCTTGGATAATTTTTTTAGTATCATCTGCATACATAATGGGAAAGGTGATCTGAGAAACAGCACCTAAATCATTTATATATATAAATAGTAATGGTCCTAATATTGACCCTTGTGGTACTCCACATGTTATATTTTTAAGAACAGAATTGATTCCATTATATTTTACTGTTTGTTGTCTTCCAAACAAATAACTTTGTAACCACTCGAGCGCTATTCCTCTGATTCCATAATGGTCTAGTTTTCTTAATAGGATATCATGGTTAACAGTATCAAATGCTTCAGCAAAATCTAAAAATGTTCTTTTTTGTCCATTGCATTAGTTATTTTGTCAATTAGTATTGTTAAAGCCATATACGTTGAATATCCTTTTTTAAATCCAAACTGGGAGTTTGACAAAATATTGTGTTTAACAATATATATATTTAATCTATTATATATTAATCTTTCAAAAATCTTTGAAAATACTGGTAATATAGAAATAAGTCTATAGTTGTTTAATTAGTGTAGCATCACCTTTCTTAAAAATGGGCACTACATTAGCTATTTTTTAATTCATCTAGTACATGTCCTTTATCAAATGATAAATTTATAATGTAGCATAATCGCCCAATCATACCAGAGTAAGTTTGTTTGATAATATTTGGTTTTATGCCATCCCAGCCGGAACTAGTTTTTAAATTTCTCTATAATTATCCTTATCTCATCTGTGGTTGCAGGTGCTAAAAACATAGTTTTTATATATTTCATCAAGATAATCGTGAAGCTTTTCTGTGACGAATGGTATTTCATTAGCTAATTCTGATCCAACGGTCGTGAAATACTCATTAAATTTATCAGCTTTTAGTTGCTTGTTTTGTGTTAATTTACCATTGACTAAGAACTCTTGGGTACATGAAAATACTGTTCTCTTGCTTATGATTTCCCTTATCACATGCCAAGCTTTTTTCAAGTTGCTATTGTGCTTATCAAACTCCTTTTGATGGTGATAGTTTTCTGCTATATTAATAAGTTGCCTTAATTTGTTTTTGTATCTTTTATAATTGATTTCATTAAACACTGTTGGTTTTCTCAAGAAAAACATATATAGTTTGTGTTTTGTTTTTATAGAATTCCTAAACCCTTTGGTTATCCATACTCTGTTTCCATTTTCTTACCTTTTTCTTAGTTAGGGGGAATGATTTATCATATGCCAGTGACATTTTCTTTAGAATTGAAGTATAACTTTTCTGGGGATCTTCAGATGCATAAACATCATTCCAACATATTGATTCTATAATACTTTTGAATAAGGCAATGGTTTGATCATTACATATTCTGGTATCATTACATCATCTTTTATATAATTATTTAGCTTAGTTAATAGAAATATTGTTAAGTGATCAGAAATGTCTGTATAAAATATTCCATGCAGTTGATTATATTCACCAAGTATATCATTACTGTATATATTGTATATTAATGTGGCTGTAGTTGGTGTTATTCTAGTGGGCTAAGTAATTTGAGGTATTAGTGAATTTGAAAACATTGTATCTACATAGTCATGAGTTTCCATATGGTGATCGTAGTTTAGTAAATTAATGTTAAAATCACCCATGATATAACACTGTTTATTTCCAATTTTTAGTGTATGTATAATTTTAATGATATGATCTGTAAAAGCATTAATATTTGTATTTGGTGGTCTGTAAACTACACCAACCAATATTTTTGTTGTGTGTTTCTTGAACTGAGACTTGATTTCAACAAAAAGACATTCTATGTGTTCAGTCATATTAATTTCTGGCCTTTCTATGTAATCATATGATCTGTGTATATACATAGATACTCCTCCTCCTCTTCTGGAGGGTCTCGTAAGATGAATACTTCTGCATTCTGGTAATTCATAAATCTCTGAGGTTTCACTGTTCAACCAGCATGTACCGCTATGGGGAAACATGACATAACAACTCAAGTGTTTCACCGGTGCTCCAACTTCGAGTCTAGGGATGACTGGAAGTCAGTCACACGTTCGATGCGAGCCTATCACTATTTACACAAGTGGCATCACATTCTATGCGCCACCGGGGACTGCGTATTCTGCGTAATAAACACATATTTTAAATGCTAATAATCAACATGCCAGAGGTGGTACTATACTGGCACTGAAGAGATTAATCAAATTTGGGGGGTCAATGAAATTCTAATTAAAACACCAATTCCCTAATTGTTTTGTTTTTAAAAGTAATTGGGGGAAAATATAATTGGTATTTTCAATACCTTTTTTAATTATATCATGTAACTTTTAACTAAAATTATTCCCTATAAATAATCAATAAAAAATAATATGTTGTGTATATTATATGTTTGTCATTACATACCATGATATCTATCAATTAAATATAGTTGCTCTATATGTTCTTTTTATGCCATTAAGTATGCCTGTGGTTGCTCTGTTCACAAACTGTTATTTCGATATGGAATTAATAATTGGAATTGGTATTTTTTAGGTGAAATTGGAATTGGTATGCCTGTGCTGGGACGTGGGCTGCCGTAGCTTGCACTTAGAGGGGTGGACTGTCTGTGCTGGCACAATTGGTATTTTTGAGGTGAAATTGCAATTGGTATGTGTAACTGGAATTTAATTATTGATAAAATGTAATTAACCCGAAGTCTGGTGTCAATACGTACTTGTCATAGATTTTGAGAGTGACGGGCACAGCGCTGATGAAGCCGACCAACTTCTTGCTCTTCTGGACGCGCACCCCACAGTGCCAGTCAGGGATCCACCCCGGGGGTTGTAGGGCCCTGAAAGCATTTACAATTATTACAATAATAGTAAGTACAAATTTGGTGGGAAAATACAAAATTGATTAGACATTTGTAATGCACTGCACATCCCAGTAAAGTACAGCTCACAGTTTCTAGCAACGTTAAAATAAGTAAATAAGTTTTTGAACAAATTTAATAAATAAAAGGTCCATCTCATTTAAGTCATTGTGACTGTCTGCAATAATGTCATACAGGCTGCACAAAAAAGATGTGTTTTAAAAACGTCTTGAAAGCCCAGTTGCAACAACAATCAGTTATCAAAACTCAAACTGTTCCTAGAAGATATCCTATCAACGAGAGAGAACCGAAAAGATCACTGTTTCACTTCTGGGTCCTTGGCATACGAATAAAGTGCCAGTGATTTTGAGATGGTCCTCCTGTCCAAGACCTATTTGCACCTTGAATAGTTTCTGAATAGGGAAAAGGACACATTTCCAGACTACAACACGTGTTGTACACAGGATGACATTTCTAGCAGCTGGTTGGCCAAATGTGGCCCAGTCAGTGGCGGAAGGATCCTCAGTGTATCTAGACAAGATCTTCTAGTTTTGTTGATACCCAACGGGGAGCGTCTCCTATGTTGATTTTCTCTAAATAAATTGAATGATTCAACGAAAACTCTACAGCAGGTCAGTGACATGACGTGCAACAACTTGTAACATTGTCATCAAATCTGAACTGTTATTTTGCTTATAGCACTAAAAATGTCAACCTGGTTGCCTTTGGAAAAACAAACAATAATCTGTTCCCAGATGTGTAGAATAGAGGTGATTGTCAGGGACGGTTATACCACCGTGATAACTGTACAGTTATTACAATACTATTGTGGTAGTTTCATGACTGTCATGAGTATTGCAATGGTATCACAGAGTAGCCAGGTAAACCGTAATTGACGGGTGGTGCTAATGCATAGCCTTGGAGGTAGTTGATTAAAAATGCTGAACCTATGAACGATGCTGCTCTAATCAACTATTGTTGATGTTTGGTCGATAAATAAAATTATCCCGCATAGTTGAAAAAACATGTTTATTTACACTTTTACAGTGACATATGTAGTGCTGCTGAAGTGTTTTGCCAAATATTGTAACTATCGATAATTCAATGTACTATCGACTAACTATTGCTGGTTCAACTTACCATCGAATTTAACTATCGCTAGTTTAATGGTACTATCAACGATAACTATCGCTAGTTCAACGTACTATCAATGATAACTATCGCTAGTTCAACTGGCACATGGACTATTGCAATGCACCAATAGGTGGGTGTATTGTTACACCCTAGCGTAGAATGTGGACTGACCATTGGAGGAACTCGGGTGAGTAGTCGAAGCGGAACATGTTGTCGTCATCCTCCACGTAGTTCTCATTCAGTAATGTGTACAGTTCTTTCAGCTGCCAATAACACAACGCAACATTCAAAACACATCCCATGCAACAGAAATGCACACAATATAATACCAATAATAGTATTACCCTCGCACCTAAATCATTGGAACACCGAGCCGACACAAATGGGTTAGGCACTCTCAAGACCGGTATGCTGCTTTTTGCAATATTAAGTTTCCAACGGAGGGATGGAGAGCTAGAGCATGGACATCAGTTTTTGATGTCTAGGGTGTCCCAGTGCAAGCGTGGGGGTAGGGAGTATGTGTTTCTACCTGAATGGGGCTTTTGATGTCTAGGGTGTCCCAGTGCAAGCGTGGGGGTAGGGAGTATGTGTTTCTACCTGAATGGGGCTTTTGATGTCTAGGGTGTCCCAGTGGAAGCCTGGGGGTAGGGAATAAGGCTCATGTCGTATTTCACTCTCCTCTTTGTCCGCTTCTATCATCTCATTAGTTGTGACGTCCTCATCTGAAACATCATCAAACTGTCATGTACGACACAACAAAAGTATTAAAGAACGATAAAAGCAACAAATTTTATGGGTGTGGTGTGTAGTTTAGTTGTCGCAAGAGGGAAGGTTGGGCTACTTTTAACACTGTTAAGTTGTAACAGAAGTACTACTGACAACACTACAAACTGTTTCTCACGGTAGCAGTATGTTCATCAATAGTTTTAAGTATGCCACATGCGATGTCACGTGGATCTGTTGACAAGGTAAAAAAACAGTGCCATTTTAAAGAACAAATTGTAATTTGTTAAACTTTTGATAGTCTACTTGTTAAGCATTTATGTGCACTTGTTCTAGTCATAAATATATATGCCCCGCTCCATCGAAATCAGGAATAAGTCAAAGATGCTGAAGCTGACTATACCAATTCAAAATGCGCTAAGGGGTAGATTTGGCTGTGATGGCCGATTTTCAGGTTTTGATGTTTTTAATTAGTCTAACTATCCTAGATGGCTGTCATCTATTATAAGGTCATAAACCATTGAAAAAAATACGACGTTTCATAGTGTTATGAATATCATAACAAAGACAAAGGAAAATTTGCATAATTCAGATGTATTGTATCCACTGCATCCACCCCCGCCATATTGGCATCGTTGGAAAGCTTACATATTATGGGATACATTTCATAGGGCAAAATCAGTCACATGTTACTACATAACCAGTCAGAGAGCTATAAAACGGGGACAAAACGTGTAAACAAAACAACGCTACTAATGAGGACGTAATCATGTGATACAAATCGCAATGGCCGATTGGTTTAGCTAGAAATGCACATGCACAATCGCTCTCAATTCTCAACAGAGACCTTTCCCCCACGCGAAGCCATGTTTGTTTTGATTTGAGTTTGACTAAATATACTTTTTTTAATTGATTATTTAGTTGCTGTTGACATGTTTTTGTTTATAGTTCCATAAATCTGCGCAGTGGCCAAGTGTCACATAGCATGGCTGATGAACAGCAGCACGATTTCGAAATCGACCTAGTGCAAAGCTTGATTTGAGATGCGGAAGGTAATGTCGGTGCCGGTGGCGTGTCAACTGACGACGACGTACTGACATAGCTAGTCAAATAGTATCGCCTGGGAAACTTAGTCGAGTCAGACAGCTCAGATAGCGACGGTGAAATCAGCGTTATTTCTGAGAGTGAAAGTGCTGAGGAAGACCACGGTTGAGCGACAGTTGACACAGTTTCGAGCGAATACGCAAACAGCTTGATGGCAACGTTACTGAGGACTCAACTGTGTTCGAGGATTCGCATGCAACTGTGGCTGTATCGATGGTGGGCCTTGCTGTCGTCAATTCACAGATCAAAAAATAACAGCCATATGAACACGAAAGAGACGACAGAAGGTCGGCTACTTTGCTTGACAGTTTTTTTCTCTCAAGATTCAGTGTCACTGTTCTAGTAGTGACAGTGAGATGGTTTCATTACTGTTGCCAGATGGTTTAACTAGAAGCTAATTTAGAATTATGTTCGTGCAAAACCATTCAAAGTGTAAAGAATATTGCCTGTTTTTATATGCTGCAGCAAATACTTATAAGTGATACAAAAGTTATTGGTGTGTTATTTTCTCTCACAAACAAAGTATTGCTTTCTTGTTGTAGGGGGAAAAGCTCATGCTTCAGGATGTGCGCCGTGTGAGAGGATACTGTGGTATGATGACATCAGCTGCATCTACTACGTCATCGACAACTACGCCAAGGAGAATGCACTTGTTCTCCTAGGCCGGGCACCTGGCTTCAAGCGCTGTAGATCCGTGAATTCTGCCTCACAGATTGCACGGATATATCCTGTCCGAGACCAACAGTGAAAGTCTCGACAGCCTGTTGCTTCCATTTCAGGAGCCATCTCGGCCAGTGGACAGGAGAAGGACTGAGTGTCATCATATCAGTCAGCGACTGACTGAACACAAATTCCACCAAAATATGCGTGTTGATGTGGGCTACAACTGTGCAAAATTTCAACTTAATATTATGTGCCGCTGTTATCGAAATGTATGAATGTACTTTATGGTAAACTTCAAAGCTGTTTTTCTCAGAATCATTTTTTGCCAAATGACTCAGGACACATTCTCTCTATCAAGTGATAACTCGGCAACTAATAGAAAAAAATGGAAAGCCCAAAAATTGTTTTTCATGTTGTACCTTTATCTACTTATTCACGATCTTGATGGAGTGGGTCTTTGTCTTTCATGTTGTACCTTTATCTACTTATTCATGATCTTGATGGAGTGGGTCTTTGTCTTTCATGTTGTACCTTTATCTACTTATTCAAGATCTTGATGGAGTGGGTCTTTGTCTTTCATGTTGTACCTTTATCTACTAATTCACGATCTTGATGGAGTGGGTCTTTGTCTTTCATGTTGTACCTTTATCTACTTATTCACGATCTTGATGGAGTGGGTCTTTGTCTTTCATGTTGTACCTTTATCTACTTATTCACGATCTTGATGGAGTGGGTCTTTGTCTTTCATGTTGTACCTTTATCTACTTATTCACGATCTTGATGGAGTGGGTCTTTGTCTTTCATGTTGTACCTTTATCTACTAATTCACGATCTTGATGGAGTGGGTCTTTGTCTTTCATGTTGTACCTTTATCTACTTATTCACGATCTTGATGGAGTGGGTCTTTGTCTTTCATGTTGTACCTTTATCTACTTATTCACGATCTTGATGGAGTGGGTCTTTGTCTTTCATGTTGTACCTTTATCTACTTATTCACGATCTTGATGGAGTGGGTCACATATGCTCTTGCTGTTACACAGGCAAATAAGTAGTGTTTTAAGTATGTTTTAATGTATTTATGCATGTGCTATGAGATTTAGCAAGTCATGGAAGGTAGCCAGTCGGGCTACCAACCTTGCAAAGTGAAGTAGCTCAACAGCTTCTTAGGTAGCCTACTTGCTAATCAATATCTTGATTATAAAAAGTTAATACTTTGAAGATAGAATGTATGAATGATATCAACAACAAATAAAAACATCAAAAACAAACAGATTTTTAACAGGACCTGATTTGACTTCCAAATATTACTAAAATGGTGTCACGCACATATGTAAGTGGCACCAAGCAGCGCCAACCTAGAGAAACTTTAACCAGGTTCCCCATTAATTCACCAGAAGCGCTCCGCGCACCTACATGGCGCCAAGACTATTAACATGACCGGTTATTATTTCAGTGTAGAATGACCGTTCAGTTACCGGGTACATGCTGAGCGTCTATGTGGTTGATTAAAAATACAATGAATGATCCCTATTGATATCGCTTCGGCTATGGTTGGGCAACATTTCTTGCAATGTCAAATGTGTCACAAACGATTTATGGTTAACATAAATGCGATATAGCCAGGACAACACTTCTGAGGTTTTTATTAACATTCCGTTTATTTTTTCTGCGTCTAAAATACTGAAGCTCCATAAATATTTTGTGTCGCCATTCAGGCCACTGTAGTCAAAAATTAAAGTCGCCCAAAGCCATTTTTGGGGGCCATTGGCGACCACTAAATCTATCTGCAGGAGATATTTGCGGTTTTGGCATAGGCTGCATGTCCCAGAACTAACAGATTCACTAAGTTTTGGCACAGGCTGTGTGTCCCAGAACTAACAGACTCACTAAGTTTTGGCACTGGCTGTGTGTCCCAGAACTAACAGACTCACCTAGTTTTGGCACTGGCTGTGTGTCCCAGAACTAACAGACTCACTAAGTTTAGGCACAGGCTGTGTGTCCCAGAACTAACAGACTCACCTAGTTTTGGCACTGGCTGTGTGTCCCAGAACTAACAGGCTCACCAAGTTTTGGCACTGGCTGTGTGTCCCAGAACTAACAGGCTCACTAAGTTTTGGCACTGGCTGTGTGTCCCAGAACTAACAAACTCACTAAGTTTTGACACAGGCTGTGTGTCCCAGAACTAACAGACTCACTAAGTTTTGGCACTGGCTGTGTGTCCCAGAACTAACAGGCTCACTAAGTTTTGGCACTGGCTGTGTGTCCCAGAACTAACAGACTCACTAAGTTTTGACACAGGCTGTGTGTCCCAGAACTAACAGACTCACCTAGTTTTGGCACTGGCTGTGTGTCCCAGAACTAACAGACTCACTAAGTTTTGACACTGGCTGTGTGTCCCAGAACTAACAGACTCACTAAGTTTTGGCACTAGCTGTGTGTCCCAGAACTAACAGGCTCACCAAGTTTTGGCACAGACTGCATGTCCCAGAACTAACAGACTCACCTAGTTTTGGCACTGGCTGTGTGTCCCAGAACTGGTACTTCTTGTGTTTGGCGTCATCCATGGTCCGGGGTGAACCCTGCTGGAACTTGAGCAGTTCCATGGCTTTCTGGAGCTTCTGCAGCTGACTGAGAGACACTGGGGTTTGTAGGTCCTGAAACCACAACTAGGTGGTCAAACTAAGGCACTAATATATATTTCATATATATATATATATATATATATATATATATATATATATATATATATATATATATATATATATATATAAGGAATACAGTGACACATAATTTTTTTTATCGGATATCTATATGAGAAATGTTAGTAATTTTAATTTGTCCTAAATTACCGACTGGGTCATTCCATGTCAAATCAACCAATCTTCAGAAAATTTCAAAAGTTGATGTCTCAGAATTTGCTGAAAATTTTAACCAATGAATAAGTACCTATACCTCAGCACTTCTGCAAAAGAACTAAGCATTCACATGCAAATTGTGTATGTAATGCCCTATTATGTGAACGGGGTAAGCGCCCAAAAACACACCCATTATATTTATGTTTTCAGATGCTTCTAACTTGAGAAGTTTACAAGCTATATATCTTAAATTTGCTGAATATATAGACATATCGGTGCAAATTATCTATGCAAAATTCAAGTATGATAGGACAAAGAACAATGGCATACTGGGTGCACGAAAATGGAAAATAACATTAAAAACAAACAAAAATTCCAAGGATTTCAGCAGTCTGTATTTCATTGTTACAGTACATTGTCCAAATTGCTACTCTATATTGTCAGGGATATTGACAATAACCTATTAGTTCAGTAGACTTCTAGTTGGTATACTTTCAGAATAATTCAGCCTTAAACTTTTACTTTTTTATATTTTACGAATTTCAGCACCCAGAACGGGAATGCGAGACAAATTGTACGACCACCATTTTATAAATGTGCAGTTCTTTAGTAGGTAAACTACATATTATAATTTCAGGATGTTGTTCTGTCTCGTTTAATTTATATTGCAGCTGAAAGTTACTGTTCTGCCCAATGGAGTTTTTCTCCTAAATTTCTCCCAAATTGGTCAAAAATATCCAAAATAAAAGTGGCAGAACACCATTCAGAAATATGTTGTTTACCTAATAAAAAATTGTGGACTTGTCCAGGGCTGGGTACAATTATGTAATTGTAATTGATTACAGACAAAATTGTGTAATTGTAATTGATTATGGTTTCGAAATGTTGCTGTAATTGTAATTGTTATATTTGTGTAATTGAAAATTTATTTCAATTACAATCAATTACAGTACGTTTTATATCACAATGAATGAATGGTCACTAAATATATAATTTAAGTCTCACATGAGTTGAAAGTCAAGACTAATAATAACACCTGCTTATATATTTATATTTCAGTTACAGTATTCACTGTCTGGTGGGTACTGGTCCGTGGTGCTAGTGGTGGGTAACCTTAGCGATTAGCCTTTTCAATAATTTGGTAACAGCCACGAAGCAATAAACAATGCACAGACATTGTCAGACAAAGGCTAAGCTGGTATTCAAACAACATGAAAAGACCAGTAGCCTGAAATTGCTTCAGAAAATATCAGCTCTGTGAAACATTGCAGAGTTAGCAAGCCAATTACACCCCTTGTGTTGTGGAGGATTGGAGACAGGTCAGGTGGCAATGACCGTTTATATGGCCTCTATCCCCATTCCCAACACAAAGGGCAGACCAATTAAGAATGTTAGCTTAGAGCAGGAGCTACAACCTCAAAGTAAACACATCATACCCTATTATTAGTATTTTCCGAAGAAAAATTTAAGAAATACACACAGAAAAATGTCTATAAACTAGAAAGGATGCTTAGAGAAGAACTACAAATAAATATTGTATTATGGCCTGTGGGATTTTGTCTAATTTTCACATTTTGTCCTGTGGGGTTTTGTTCACTTTTCATATTTTGTGATTTTGTCTGTAAGGAATATGTCCTGTAGGATTATGTCTGGATACTGCATTGTATTTTGATATAACGAAAATATGTTTTAAACTGCTATCTTTTTATTTAGTATAATTCAAAGTCACAATTCAACAAATGTACAAACATTACCGTTATATTTGTTTATCAATTGTGTACAAAATATTGAAATTCAGCAAAACGTGCAAAAATACAAAATTAACAAATACTGAATATATTTGGTTCCACATAATGTAATTGAAACAGTGTAATTGTAATTGATTTGGACAATTATGACTGTAATTGTAATTAAAAATTAAATGTAATTGTAATTGATATAATTTTGTGTAATTGGACACAGCCCTGGACTTGTCCCACATTCTCATTTTGTGTGATTATTAACCTGTAGCGTGTTGGCATTCATGACAGCCTCACTCTCATCCACAGCTTCCCCTTCCCCTTCCCGGGTTTCCTCCTCTTCCACTTGCTCCTCATTGTTGACGGCCGATGCCCCAACCTGACTGTCAGAATCACCCGATGACTTGTCCATGGTACGTGTTTTTCGCTTTCTCTTTTTGTTCTTTTTGCGCGATATTACATCATCACTGCACAAACAACATCTCATCACGTTACAGTTAGCATTATCAATACATTTGTCAACTTTAGCGCAAACATTCATTCAATCATACCCTCTTGCGAGGTAGTTGGCAAAATTGACTGACCTGCGTCACTGACACTTCTGCAGTGGTTCGTGGGAGATGGAGTCCACCTTAGGTTACACATTTACCCCCAATGTCACCGTTATTAGCATGCAATTTGTACAGTAACCACTCACAATGCATGCACGATGGAACATGTAAATTATTAAACATGTTGTGCATAAAAACACATTTATTAACTTTTTTTCAGCTCGCATTCGCATATTTAACCTGCATTGAGCGCCATCTTGCCCCTTTTATTATCAAGATGACGACACTGAAAGCGAGTTAAATATACGAATTCGAACATAGAAAAGGGTGATTAAATGTGTTTTACACACACCATGTTTAATAATTTACATGTTCCGTAGTTCAGTATGCATTGTGCATGATTACTATACATATTATATGATGTGTTGGCGACATTGAGATGGGCCTGGATTCTAAACAAGTGCCATAAATACAAATATATATGTAATCAAAAGTAGGTGTACTGAAAGGTTAATCATTGGGACATTTGATTGTGATATAGTACTCGGATTATGCACAGCAACGCTCAGATACGGATGTTGAAAGGTGACTGGGGGCATTCCATGTTGCATACCCTATTGCATATATTATTTACACGCACCCAAGTTGATTCAGTTGCCCGTGGTCGCATTCGAGTAATTTTGACATTTGTTTGCAAATTATATGCATGTTACATGCAAGTTAGCTATGCTGGACCATTTTGAGATAATTAATGTATTACAAAGTATTATACATCATTGGAAAGGTATGTTATTAAGATACATCATGATATCATTTGTATGCCTGTATGTTAATTAGTTTTCATGTTAGAGCACTTTAAAGACACCCCCCGTCAACGTTTTCAAAACACGTTTTTTTCTATTTTGATCAAAAAAGTGTACCTGGCCTAAAAAATCTACTAATATTAATATTAATGTAATTTTTTTGATATATTGTAGAAGTACTTGATGTTCTCAACCTGTGTGGGGGTCATTCATACCAGTGTATCCATTATTTTTGTTGCAAGAGAGGTGTAAACAGTGCTATTTTTCACTTATTTTGCACATTTTTACAGGGGCAGTTGGTAAAACATAAAAAAAAACACAGTATATACCCTGCAGAGACATTTTTTAAAACTCAGTGTCTACTTCTAAGCATGTTTGACATGTATAGGTCATTAGCATTGTTATTTATATGAAAAATATTTTTTACAAGAATTTTTAACTGGAAACTATTATGTACACTTTTACAGCAGCCTTTTCACAGCTGAAGACATGCTGACGCAAGATGAATATTTTACATGTGTGTCATGTAGAATGAACATCATTGGAAAGGTCTGTTATTAAGATACACCATGGTATCTGTTGTATGGCTGTAGGTTAATTAGTTTTCATGTTAGAGCACTTTAAAGACACCCCCATCAACGTTTTCAAAACACGTTTTTTCTATTTTGATCAAAAAAGTGTATCTTGCCTAAATAAAATACTAATATTACTGTTAATGTAATTTTTTTGACATATTGTGGAGGTACTAAATGTTCTCAACCTGTGTGGGGGTCATTTATACCAGTGCATCCATTATTTTGGCTGCAAGAGAGCTGTAAACAGTGCTATTTTTCACTTATGTTGCACATTTATACAGGGGCAGTTGGTAAAAAGTAAAAAAAACACAGTATATACCATACAGAGACATTTGTTTTAACTCAGTGGCTACTTCTAAGCATGTTTGACGTGTATAGGTCATTAGCATTATTATATATGTGAACAATATTTTTTACAAGATTTTTTTAAACTGCAAACTTTTATGTATCTTTACAGAAGAATGTTCACAGCTGAAGACATGCTGATGCAAGATGAATATTTGACATGTGTATCATGTAGGATGATGATCATTAGAAAGATATATTATTAAGATGCATCATGGAATCAGTTGTGTGGCTGTAGGTTAATTAGTTTTTATGTTAGAGCACTTTAAAGACACCCCCGTCAACATTTCCAAAACACGTTTTTTCTATTTTGATTAAAAAAGTGTACCTGACTTAAAAAAAATTACTAATATTAATGTTAATGTAATTTTTTTACATATTGTGGAAGTACTAAATGTTCTCAACCTGTGTGGGAGTCATTCACACCAGTGCATCCATTATTTTGGTTGCAAGAAAACTGTAAACAGTGCTATTTTTCACTTATGTTGCACATTTATACAGGGGCAGTTGGTAAAAAGATAAAAATACAATATATACCCTACAGAGACATTTTAAAACTTGGTGTCTATTTCTAAGCATGATTGACATGTATAGGTCATTAGCATTATTATGTATATGAAAATATTGTTTACAAGGTTTTAACTGCGAACTATTATGCAGATTTTGACAGAAGCCTTTTCACAGCTGTATCATGTAGGATGAAATGTAAGCTTTTATTGTCATACTTATTGCATTATCTGGGTGTATTAGTAGTTAAAATAAGAAACAACTACTATAAATGTGTATGTCATTACAAGTATATCATATCAATATGTGTGGATCGTTGAGTAAATAACTATTCTGACACAATATTGCATACCAACTATCAGTTGTACATCATTTTTAGAGTTTCATACACCTTCACCCATCATCTAGGCCATCATCATATCCAAAATAGATAAATTTGGCATAAACAAATATTTACATTACTACTAATTATAATACTAGTCTAGTCATTATATAGTCACTATACAAGTCGTATCCACAGTTATGATAGTACTTATAATGAAAAACAATCAGAAAGCACAGTGTAAATCATATTAACATTCCAAGTGTAAGACTGTCAGCTTTGAGCTTAATGTGAGTAATGGATGCCTTTCTTCGTCTTGTCTGCTGGGACATCGTTTGACAGGTCAGTCACGCCGTCACTTTGCTAGTTTGTTTACATGTTTTATCTCCCGCCAAAATTAGCAAAACACCCTCCAGAACTTCAAACATACACTGCTACACGATAATATAGTTAGATAGATCAATTATTACTTACACACGTACTTGAAGAATGGATATTTATGAACTTTAAACAACTACGACGAGAAAGACGAACTTGAAACAGCAGCGGGCTAGGACATCGCGTAATTTATTATTCTGACATGTGTGTGGCGCCACCTAACGTTCAAATAGCTAGATAATTCTTGGCGTCAGTGGATAGTGATAGGGGGTTGTTTTAGTTGTACAGTACATTACTAGCCAGACCTAGCCAAAATAAAAAAAAATATTTTTGTGTTAATAAATGACCAATAAAAGACATACAATTGTTTTTTTCGTGAATCAAGGTGAATCCCGGATTTGCGAGAATCGTGAAATTTTCACCTTAAAAAACAAAATACTTTCACCTAAAGAAATAAAACAGGGTGTACATCAGAGTAAAGAACGTTTATTCAGCTTTACAGGCATATGCGCACTTTTATCATGGGTGGTCTATGTCAGTTGCTATGGACCGTTAAAGGCACCCCCTGTAAACGGGCCTCTCTGGGGACACGTTTTGGTCGACTTGCCGATCATAGCACAACTAGCGCCGCCTAACGAGCTCCGGCATTGCTATGCAAGTTGCGTGTTGGTTTTTCCTGAATAAAATACACGAGTGCCGCAAGGAACGCTTAGCGCCTAAAAGTAACTGTTTTCATGATTAATTTTGAAAGCGCACAATTGCTTTGACGCTGTCCCCGATAACACAATAACTACGGCCCGGGAGCGACAGCCCGGGTTTTACAAATCATGACACATGCACTTGAACTTAAGAAATAAATGCATATACGTACACATTAAAATGCCCATCAAATTATATTCCCATTACAACTGTTCATCATTTAATGTGTCAAACCTTCTCACCTTTGTTCTGGAGTCTCGTCGTCGGCATCAATAGCACTTAGATCTTGATCTAAATCAGAATTCGTCTCATGCAAACTGTCAGCATCCGCCATGCTGTTCGTATTCGCAGCCCCGCATAAATGGTATTTTTGAATTTCTAATGGTTGGTAAAACGAAATTTGTACAACATATCATTATGTTTACATTTACTGTTGCGACTAAGTTGGCATGTGATATGGTAACTTATGTTGTTAACATAAAATAATGCTAACATTTATTCAAAGAGTTAAATTTAATGCCTAATGTTTATGCAAGTAATAATTCACTGCGTGACTATAATTTCCTTGGCAACCACGAAACGTTGGCGGAGTGTTCGTGTGGTGATGTTTCTGCATTAAACCATAACGCATAATATTTATAGATTATGGCTTCCCTGATTGCCAGAAAGCAGCAACAGAAACTTGCGGATGACCTAGTTAAGCAAACAAACTGTAAGTTTCAATCATAATGTGTTGTTGAGTTAAGTTCGTCGATCTCAGAGACACAGTTACAATTTTGCAGATTGTAGAACCGAGTATTCACTTAATCGTACTCCTAGACCTAGGCCCTACTTTTACTTCTACTTTAATTGGCAGCATACATAAGTCAGGATTTAACGCCAGTGGTTCGGGTCTAGCCCTCACTGTCCTTATACCTCGAACAGGTTTGGGGCAGGGAGCCTACTGGTTCATAATATTAACCCTCCCAAATCAGTGGTTATGACAGTAATTTAGATATTTTGTTTTGAAATTGTTTACTTTTAGTGCATTGACACAGTCACGTCATGGTAGGGCTTGATTACTTGCTGTGAAAAGAACTTGTGGCAGGCATCTATAGTCAGCTGTGGTGTCGTACCATTGACTTATAATTAATTATTGTGTCTTCCTGGACGAGGTCAAGGGGTATATGGTTTATAGCTCGAAGATTCTCTTGGTGTCTATGTCAGTAAATCCATTAATAATCTTGAAAACTTTGAGCATAATGTCATGTCAGTTAGTAGAAGTTAGTAGATTATTTTCTTTGGATTAATGTTAATATAAAAATCACTTCCTTTTGCCAATTCTATTTCATGCTCATGCAGTCACTAACACTGGAGCATAGAGTCTATATAATTATATGTGTGTGCGTGTGTGCATGCACTAAGCTGTAATGGTCTGCAGTAGCATGCAGGATATTGTTAGTGTTCAACATAATTAAGCTGCTACTAATTACTCAGTACTTAGGAGGGGCACCCTAAAAGGCGGGCAAGAATTAAGGGAATTACTTACATACTTAGTTTACTTAGGTTCTTCCTGACCGTAGGGGGTGGCCTCGGTGGTCAGATCTTGAACTTTCCCTTGGAATGCTCTATGACTTCCTGTCTATCTAGACTGTTTTTAAATGAGTGGACACTTGGGGCAGTTACAACTACTTCCAGTAGATCATTCCATAATCTTGTAACTCTAAGTGAGAAGCTTTCTTTTCTAACATTTGTACAAGCACGTTCTATAAACAATTTCAAACTATGACCCCTTGTTCCTTCCCTTGTATCACTGTCTTTGTGCAGCTTAATAATGTTAGATACATCACTGTCATATTTCCCATGGAGCAATTTATATACCTCAACCATATCACCATGAGTTCGTCTGTATGCAAGTGTAGGAAGTTTCAATCTCTGAAGTCTTTCCTCATAAGGAATATTCTTCATACCAGGAAGCTGCTTTGTTGCGCGTCTTTGCACATTTTCGATGGCATCTTTGTATTTCTGTTTATAAGGGGACCATATTGATATTGCATAATCTAGATGACTCCTAACTAAAGCTTTATATAATGGCACAAAATTATGTTGATTTAGAGTTGTAAAGGACCTTCTAATCACTGCCATGATACTATTTGCTTTGTTTATTTTTGGTTGATGTGTTTATCAAATTCTAGGTTTTAATCAATTATAACCCCAATGTCTTTTTGTTCTTCTATTCCTCCTAATTCATGGGCAGTATTATCTATCTTCAGGTTGTATGCATACTCTTGCTGCATTTTTTCCCTATGTGCATTAAATTACATTTATCTGGGTGGAACCTTAATAACCATTTACTTGACCAAGATGTTAAATAATCTAAATCGTTCTGTAGTGTACGCTGGTCATGTGGACTAGTAATCATTTTGAAAATCTTTGTATCATCCACAAACATATATACATTTGAAACTATATTCTCAGGAAGATAATTTATGTATAAAACAAATAGGATCGGTCCTAATACACTGCCCTGTGGAATACCACTTGTTATATTTCCCTCTATCTAAAGCTTTGGTCCATGAGTCAATAACATTTAGTAAAGGGATTAACAAGGGTGTGCAATAATGCTATGCTCCCGTTTTACATGTGCTGTAGTTATTATTGTTGCTTTTCGTGCATGAGTGCGTGCGTGGCATTGCATGTGTATAGTGTGATGTTTGTTATCAATAGTTTAGCAAATATAAAATAAAGTTTAAATAACAACTAGACATTTGTCGAATATTACAGATCTTTTAGTTGTGCAGCGATATCGCTCAACCACTCATGTTCATAACACTTAACATTAGCATTAATCATCGAATGAGTATAGATCAACATATTAATAAGAAGCAAAATCAATCATAAATTGAGAACAGAGCAGCAAGAGCAGAGCATAGCAGAGTTGATTTAGATCATTTGCTATAGCCAATATTATTGAATTTTGTATAAGTGGTTAAAATGAACTGGAAATACAATCACAATTGTGGAACTTTGACATGGCATACTGTAGAAAACATTTAGCGACATGTTTAAAATCAAAAAAAGTGTATCCTTTTTCCAAAAATCTCTCAACCAAATTAAATCAAAATAGCAAAAGTAATTCCAATACATAAAAATAATGATCCGAATAACTTCTGCAAATATATAGACCAATCTCAATTCTGCCGTGTTTCTAAAAAATTCTGGAGTGTCTTATGTATAATCGACTCGAACGCTTTCTCAACCAGTCCCACATAATATCAGAAGACCAATACGGTTTCAGGAAAAAATATTCCACTTACATGGCTCTAATAAATCTCATAGATAAAATATCAAGTGGAACCGAGATTGTGAATGTATTGTTGTAATGAATGTAGCTTGTAACTACATGCACATTTCTTCGAGCACTGTATATATTCTATGTCATTCATGTTTCGTCAGTTGAGTTAATCATTGATGAAATTGTGGTTTAGTTGCAATTGCCAAAATAAAAATAATAAAACCAAGCTAAGAATTGTCAGAATATTAATTTTATTCATTTTGTCAAAGGTTTGAAACATTCAGCCTTTTTGTATTTGTGCATACATTGACATAATACAATAAATACATAAATCACACATTACGCATGTGCACACACACACACACACACACACACACACACACACACACACACACACACACACACACACACACACACACACACACACACACACACACACACACACACACACACACACATCATGTGCAAGTTTTGAACTTATAATTATATTAACAATAAAAAAATATAATTAATAAATAAATTCTACACAAAGACTTTTACATGACAGATGACATCAATATGGACAGAGGTAGGCAGCTAGTAAGAAACAGTGGCCCACAATGACACTGTGATCTCCTTATGCCAATGTAATCACACACTGATCCTACAGTAGAATTTTTTGTGGAGAGCAGTGGTTATTTATCAACAAAATAGGGCATAACCTTACAATCAAAAGTAAACTATATATAATATAAATATATATACATACATAAAATAGTAAAATTAAATTTTGAGGTTATTGCTACCTAATATGAATAACATTACAGAAAACATTCATGATTTTATTTCAATGCATAGAGAAACTATATATATATATATATATATATATATATATATATATATATATATATATATATATATATTTTTATGTGCCCGCCTATTAGGGTGCCTCTACTTAGGAGCACAAATGACTTATTTGTTACTTTCAAAGGCCTGTTAATTATGCTCTTATATTAACCTCAACTTGGCTTATCCATGTATTGCCATGTAAAATAAAAAAAATAATCTTATGAAGCAGACTGATATTTGGTACTAACTAAATGGTTGTTGACATCTTGTTTGTAGTACTAATAATTATATGTATATATATATATATGTATATATATATATATATGTATATATATATATATATATATATATATATATATATATATATATATATATATATATATATATATATATATATATATATATATATATATATATATATATATATACAGTCGCGCCTCGTTATAACGCGGTAGTCGGGGTCCACGACTTCGGACCGCGTTGTAAGCGAGGCGCGTTAGGTGTTCTCATATCTGCCACCAGGGAGCTACTAAACAACAGCGACCGCCGCCCGCTGCACCAAGTCCATGAACCCTGTCGAAGCCCCGTGTGCTTGCAGCATTGTCATATTCGGCAATATGCAGTTTATGGAACTTATTAAACGCGTATACTAGCATCAACGTGTATTATTTTTAAATGTCACACCCTCTTGACTCTTGAACTGAATAAAACACATGTACGTATACCGTTATGGAATAGATCTACTACGATGATGATGTACTGGACCAACAGGCCTACGAATCGAAAATAATAACCTGGACCTGAGCAGCCGAAAACGTATATGATTTGACAAACGTAGTATGCAAGCTGATAAAACACAGAAAAAGACAATAGGTAGAATTAATAATTGTTTCACTTCGTCTTTCAACCGATCTCGACCGAAGCATAAATTTATTACGCACCACTTAACATCGATTCATCATTTCATATGCGGATGCGAATTCGTATTTTCGCCACCGGTAGCGCCTTGGGTTAGGAATTTGGCATGTTGGTTTCGCGTCGCGAAAACAATTAAATTTACGATGTAACGGAAGCATGTAATTTCACCCAAGTGTTATATTAGTACTGCTTGTTAAATGCATTTAAAACGGTTGATCTGATTCTTACGCGAGGCATATTTGTGAATCTCGATTGCAATTTACAAACCATCGAAGCGAAGCCAGCGACAGCGATTGATGTCGGCGGCAGCGCAAAACAAACAACACGTTGATACTCGTTCATTGACATTGTTCACCTAATGTTTCTTGAGAATTGTCAAAGCAATTCTAAGTAGGTTTAAGCGGGCCCATTTGACATTTTCCCCTGGCGGCAGAAATTCGGGGTCCACAACCGACCGCGTTATATCCGAATCCGCGTAATAACGGGGCGCGTTATAACGAGGCGCGACTGTATATATATATATATATATATATATATATATATATATATATATATAGCTAAATAGATAAGGTCAAAGGTATAGGTGTCTATTTTTTTATGTGGTCTTATCAATCAATCAAATATATTGATTATAACAATGGTTGTTAACTGACTTCAGCTTCATACACCCACCTCTGCTTGTAAGGTGTTTGCATTAATTCAACTGCTCCATCTTCCTGGGTATCCTCTTCCTTAACTTGCTCATTGTTGAGTGGGGAGCTGAGTTCTGTGGTTAGAAAACCTGACTGTCAATCGAGAGGACAGTATTTAAATTTAAGACTTGGGCATTTTCATTCACCCCACTTTGTCTGTGTTTTCGGAAGAGACACTAAAATCCGTTGGTCCCTTCTACCTGGTGTCTATGCCAGGGGAAGAAAAAGATCCAAAACAGGGGGTAAATGTGTAACCTGTTGTGGCCTCCATCTCTCAAGAGCCACTGTAGAAGCGTCCATGATGCAGCTCAGTCAATTCTACTAACTACCTCACAGGAGGATACGATTGAATGAATGAATATGTATGTTTTACTTTCAGTCACCAAATTTGAGATAGAATGCCTACTGAAGAAGTTCCGTGAATTGACATCAGTCAAGTTGGACAGGACGAAGTTCCGGGACATTCTACACAAAGACTTTGACATGACAGATGACATAATTATGGACAGAGGTAGGCAGCTAGTAAGAAACAGTGGCCCACAATGACACTGTGATCTCCTTATGCCAATGTAATCACACACTGATCCTACAGTAGAAATTTTTTGTGGACAGCAGTGGTTATTTATCAACAAAATAGTCAAGTTGGACAGGACGAAGTTCCGGGACATTCTACACAAAGACTTTGACATGACAGATGACATAATTATGGACAGAGGTAGGCAGCTAGTAAGAAACAGTGGCCCACAATGACACTGTGATCTCCTTATGCCAATGTAATCACACACTGATCCTACAGTAGAAATTTTTTGTGGACAGCAGTGGTTATTTATCAACAAAATAGTGCATAACCTTACAATCAAAAGTGTCTTTCTGGGATAGCAGTGTTGATAGGACCTTTCGATACTGAAATACAATTAATTGTGTAGTTAGAGCATTTTTATTCTTTTGATATATGTAATAGTACTTGCAATATACGGAATATCGTTATTTTGCCACGTGCTTCTGTACAGATAGAACCTGCTGGACCAGATTTCCACAACAATTCTAAAATGATTTGAAGGCGACGTTGCATATGGTGGGTGGGAGGCAGGTAGGAAGGAGGAAAGAAAAATGGGCACAGGGTTGTTGGCAGAAGTGTTGAAATGGAGTGAAACAAATGTAACAAATGCTAGACTGTGCAAAGTGTTTGCACCAAAGTCTGTATTATTGATTGGTGCAACAGTCCCCAGAATGAAGTAGTCCGAGGCATCATGTGTACATTAGCTTTAACAAATTCCTTATTTACATCGTATCAGTACTGCTGTTCTCTTGATCGTGAACAGTATTCAAGGCATTTGACCAGGACAATGACAGCTGTGTGAACATGGAGGATTGGGTGAAGGGCCTGTCTGTCTTCCTTCGTGGCTCCCTTGATGAACAGATGCGATGTAAGTCATTCACCCATCTCTTGCAACAACAGCCTTGTCACTGAAAGTCATTCAACTGTCTCTGGCAACAACATCCTTGTCACTCAAGTCATTCATTTGTCTCTTGTAACAACATCCTTGTCACTCAAGTCATTTACCCGTATGTTGCAACAACATCTTTATCACTCAAGTCATTTACCCGTCTGTAGCAACAACATTCTTGTCACTCAAGTCATTTACCTGTCTCTTGCAACAGCATCCTTGTCACTTAAGTCATTCACCTGTCCCTTGCAACAACATCCTTGTCACTCAAGTCATTTACCCATCTCTTGCAACAACATCCTTGTCATTGAAGTCATTCACCAATATGTTGCAACAAAATCCTTGTCACTTAAGCTCTCTGTCGGTTAATTTTTTTGCACAGTTTCACACTGGTCGTATTCTGACAGAGTAGTTTTGTTTGCAGTTTGTTTTGAAGTGTACGACCTGAACAGCGATGGCTACATCTCACGGGAGGAAATGTTCCACATGTTGAAGACATCGCTGGTGAAGCAAACGACAGAGGAAGATCCAGACGAAGGAATCAAAGACCTCGTTGAAATCACACTCAAGAAAATGGTTGGTTTAAAATTTTTATTTTTATTTTATTTATTTTAGTTCCATCAGGTACTTGAGCACAGTACCAGGACTGATGGTTTATTTCAGAGTGCCCTTCTCTAGAGTAGGTGAGTCCACAACAGATGTTTCCATTTCCCTGCATGGGATATTTTACTTCCCCTGGCATAGACACCCGGTAGAAGGGACCAACAGATTGTTCAGGGTATCTTACAATAGACACATGCAAAGTGGGGTGAATGAAATTGCTTCGAAACAGCAACAGTGGAATCAAACCACTATCCTCTTGATCGATAGGCAGGTGCTCTAGCCATTAGACCACCGTTCCCCACAAATATATATGGTCAACACATAAGTATTCAACAGGACATGTCCATGATTTAGCATATTTATTATTTTTAATGTATGCTTGACAATGGACCTCAGATTCACATGTACAATGTATATATGAGCACCACTGAGTCTTGAATAAAGCCATTGAATAAGTAATTATCAATTATTATTAAAGACATGACCAAAGTGATAAAGAATATTAATTTGGTTGGTATCTAAGAAGCAGAAGAAATGAAATGAAACATTACACACAAGTACACAGTTAGTACAGTGGGCACCACTTAACCTCTTAAGTGAATCAGCCACTTGATAGAATTATGCTCTGGCCCGAAGTGATTTTATTAAGCAGAGTCTACTCTAATAAAATGGCTGTTTACAAATACTAGTAATATGCTTTCATTAAACATCAGTCAATGTGTTATGTTCAGGATTTTGACGGTGACCACCGGGTATCGTTCAAGGACTTTGAGGAAGCGGTAAAAAAGGAGCCGCTACTTCTGGAAGCTTTTGGCCAATGTCTGCCCGAACAATACGTATGTAGAGTTTATCTTGGCATTCACTTGGTTTAGGTGACATGGTTATCTGTTGGTTTACTAACACAGGCACACTGCTATTCTCATAATTGGTTTTGAAACTATATACATATGAAATCTGCTACCATTTCAACTACCATTCACTTTGATGTTGGATTCTTAAGATATTCCAATATCACAAACACATTTCCAACTACACTCTGAGGATGAAACACAGAAATGAGTTTTTCTCAAAAACTAAAACGGATTTATCGCATTTTCCTCTGAAACGCTATATATATATATACATATATATATATATATATATATATATATATATATATATATATATATATATATATATATATATATATATATATATATATATATATATATATGTATATAATTATATGTAGTTATTGGGAGACATTTTTGTGACTATCGAGGCACATTTGGTCATCAGGCTAATCATTGTACTGTATTTGTATTACGGTGGCAGTTAATCTAAATGTTTCAACGCAGATATGAAAACTTTTATATTATTGACACGGATGCTTACACTTGACATCATTTGATGCAATTATCATGTAGAATAATATTTTTTCGTGTGCCATGAATCCCCGGTGTATTTGTTTAATAACAGGGGCGTTCAACCCTTTCTAAGTTTGTGTGGAAAAACCCAACTACCATGTAGGTTGAAAATGGGCAATTCGTCCAATTTATTTTGGAGGGTGAATGTCGACGTAATTGCCACTGTGCACACCACATTAAATGTAAGATGCCTGCAGCATAGGGTGCACAGTCAGAATAAATAGTCTGTCTGGATAATTACATCAGTGTAGAAGACAAACTGGTACATGTTAGCAATACAAGTGTGACCAAAAAACCCTTGTCGCTGTTATATAATGTTCCAGCATAACAATTTACAAGGGAAAACAATACTTAATTAAGACTGCACAAGCACAGTACCAGCTAGACTATTTAAAAATTCACTACACACAAAAGCGGGGTGTAAGTAATCCCCCCAGGCCCTATCTGCTTGCTGATTGGGACCCCACCCCCCGCTAGATGCAATTATCATGTAGAATAATATTTTATGTTGTTTCAAAATGTCTCCCAATGGCCTAATTAATATATATATATATATTCCTAGTTGACAGCTTATCCTTGTACCACTTCCCCAGTCTGATGTACAAGCTAAATATGGCATTACAAAATATACAAGGCTCTGGAAAAAACATGCTCAAAATCACCCAAATTTTGGGGGGAAAATAATTACTTTCATTTTCGGTTAAACTGTGTGCAGTATGACATACTGACACATCAAAACTTTAAGCAAACCGGCTTTGGTCTGCTTAATGCGGTGTTCTGCCATAGGTGGCAGTATATGCATAAACGGTCGCCTTAAACAGGATATATATAAATATATATGTGTATATATGTATGCATATATATAATATGTGTGTGTATATATATATATATATATATATATATATATATATATATATATATATATATATACATATATATATATATGTGTATGTGTGTATTGTATAAGTATATGTTTATATATAATATATATATATATATATGATAATAGATTATCTTTCAAGAATAAATTTCATCATGTTTATTTACATCGAGATATTTTTATTTTAAGGTTTGTCCAGTTTGGCTACGTACTGTGTGTGCTGTACGTACTAACCAGACTCGGAGGTTGAAGTTGTTACTCTGGGGTCATGTACCAGGTTGTTATTAGACACACCAGGGGCAGATTTTACAAGACTTTCACACCGTATGATGGAACTGATATCAAACAAAAGCATGTGTTTGATGAAGTGCCTATCTGTGAGAGAAAATATGAAGGCCATTAAAAACAACTGTATGAAAGCGTGTTGAAACCAGCCCATTTGTTGTCTCTGACATATTCAGTAAATGGATATTCCCATTTCGCCTGCTCTGCATTTGGTTAGCTCTCCCATTTCGCCTACTCTCAGTGATTCACCTGCTCAGCATGCCTATACTGGTATCATTCTCACTTCATCTACTCTGCATTAGGAGACCTCCTCTCCCTCCAAAATCACCATTTAAATTTAATACTTGCAAAAAAACTGTAAATGTAAAATATATTTTGCAGAAATCAGAGTTTTTCTTGAGTTAAATATTAATTATTATTTATTTATAAACAACATTTACTAAATTCAAGAACTTAGATTTAACTCTGATTTCAGGAAGGCCACTGTTTGTACTGAATTGCTACAAGAAGCCACATCCAATTAACGTTTGATCCTGTTGAAGCAAAACCTTGTACATGTAGCTAGTAGAACACGTGATCTCAGAGAGGGAGCAGGCCTTAATTGAGCAGTAGGCAAACTGGGAATCTGTCTCAGAATTAGCCATACAGCCAGAGTAGGCGAAATGGGAGTATGTGAAATGGGCGTGAATCCCGTAAATCAACCAATGTAACATCTTTTGGAAGAGACAATAAAAACTGTTGGTCCCTTCGATCTGGTGTCTATGCCCGGGGAAGTAAAAGATCCCATGCATGGAAATGGAAAAAACCTGTGAAGGACTCTAGGGGAGGACACTCAGGCGAACCCTGAATGTTGCATAGTTACACTGCAAACTTTCCAAGTCTCCTGATATGGCGTACGATCATCCGATTTTTGGTCATTTCTCAAACATCCTCCCGATCACAGCTGTGCATGTTCTCTTGCAGATGGTGAAGGAATATGAAGCGACATTCACAGCATACTAGAACTGACCTGCCGGCATGCCCAGGGCACTGCTAACACCGTGGCGCCACCTAACATACACCTGCTTCCCTTGCACATGTTCACAGCGTGACTAACAGTGCTAGTGTCAAGGACCTATTAACTGTGAACATTCACTGCAGCCAAGTGGTCTTCATCATGGACGGACATTGTATGATGGACCGCACGCACACAGTGCTCATCTGTCCATATTTGCTTAAGAGAAATTGCATTTAATTAAGATAAATTAATTTCTAATAAACCATTTGATGTGTATGCTATATTCATGTGTAGCATGCATGCATGCGTTCACATGTTTTTCACTTGTGCTAGCGTACACACACATGGAAGTGCTGAACAACTATGGCATATCTGTCAGCTACATAAATTGGCCCTGGCGTAATTGAAATAAATGTGGAATGCTTCAAGAAATATAACAATCTGTTCACACTTTCTATGTGGTGTGCTCAAGCTTTTATTGTTTATGTAACTACGTTACACTGAATAAGGTTATTTCATTTTAGAAGGATTTTATAAGCGCATACGCAGCAACATTTAAGCCATGTGAATAAGAAAGTCGTTATATAGCGTTGTGTTGCAGAGATCATGTATCAGTTGAAACTATGCACTGGTTTGGAAATGTATGATTGGGTTGTCTATTATGAGAATTTGTGTTCATGCAACCTTTTGTTTCCTGTTATGGACCCCAAGATGCTATTAATGGCTAGGATAAATGATAGACTGTTTGGTCAAGTGGGGATCTATAATGACACAGTCAATGTTGCAGGACAAGGCAACGTTTGAAGAGCGCATGTTTGACTATGATGACCCAGACGAAACAAACAAGAAAAACAAGGGACGACAGTAAAGGCTATTTCCCACGTGTGAATACAGTATGCAGGGCAATTTCCCACACGGGACGACAGGAAGCAGGGCAAATTCACGCTAGGTAAAATAGGTAAATTTTCCAGTAGGAAAGACAGGTCCATTTCATGCAAAGGAAGATAATAAATTGTCTAGAAAATGCAACTCTATATACAAATCATCATTCAGCTGACCAAAGCTTTATGAAATGATGCAATATCACACGATCTTCCCAAGTGCACATTGAAATAATAGTACAGGGTAAAACAACAATGTAATAAGGTTGCACTCGAGTCCTTCCATCGTGTACAAGGAATTGACTGTATCTGCCACAACAAACCGTTAGTGTTCCAACTTTCTGACAGACTAGGAATCACCCTAAGCTCATGAATAATATTTGGTGTTATTATCCATGTTGTTTGAGATGACAACTTGATGTCAGGAAGGTGTTCCTGACTTGAATACTGGTACTTACTGTCTAGCCTCTCATTCTTACTGACATGTTAATGGATTATTATCATTACATAGATACAAAACATTATATTTCACCCAGGAACTGTGTTTTAAATGGCTTGGCGACATTTAAAACAAAAAAGCAAACTAACTTTTGGTTCCTGTGTACATCTGTAGCATCTTTCATTTTAATGACATCCCATGTTCATGACAACTCATGTAATGTTTATCGTAATAAATTAGAAGACATGAAGTATTTAAGGCATTAATGTTTGGTTATTTCTAGAACAATCAAACTGTTTCTCTGTATTTATTAATAATGATCAGCAATAAACTCTATGCTAATACAGATGCATGGATCCTTACACATACACCACCACCACCCCCCCTTCCCCCCACACACACCATATGTAGATCAGATGTATATATTAGATACACGTGTACAGCAGTGACTTATTGTCTCTGATACAGCAACAAAAGTGATGTCAATAGACCGTACAGCACGTTGCTTTAAGGCAGTTGCAAAGAATGTAAACATTGCAACCCCAAAACATTACTTACTGTGCGACTGATGTGTTTCTCACACATTGCTGTATTTTGAAAGTAAATTGTATATGTGTGTGCACACTGTGTTCAAACCTTCTTTATTGCTACCTTCTCTCATATATCTGTGTAACTTATACATGCTTCATACACAACTATTACCACGGACTATGTTCTCCACTTTGTCAAAATTTAATATCATATACAAATTGTCAACGTCAGTCGTCACTAAGATTGGATTATGTGTACCTAACAACTGACTGCATGAGAAGTCAGAAGAAAGTTATAATTTTCCCCAATTTGACATTAGTTTTAACAGTTGAACATAACACAATTGGTTTCATTAAAAATAAATAAGAACATTTTAGATTTCACTAAAAACAAATAAGAACATTTAAAATATATAACCTGCACCAACATTAGTTAGTAACAAAAGCCATGCAAGTAGCATCCTGCCTTCAGAAGTGACTGTCTTGCTTCTTCATTTATCCGTCAGCATAACAAGAAACCTGCCAATGAAAAGCATTCAGTTTATACCATTCCCCTCCAACATTCGTGATCAGAGCGTGTCACACTTCGCCCCAGCAGACCTGTTCATGCAAACATCATTTCAACTTCGATTGTAGCATCCAGCCATGCTGCAATTGCTGCATGGAAACTGTTCATTTTTATCATTCCATCACTGGAATCCCATCACCACCTGTTGCCAGGTACTCATTCATACAGCCAAGTGAACTGAGGCAATGAGGACTTAAGAAAACAGCCTAAGTGTCGTGGATTTGAACCCTGGTCTGCCCAGTTGATAGTGCGATCTTCTACCACATAACCACTGTGCCAGTGAATGAAGTCTGCAAAGAGCTGCATTGGTTGTTGAAAGCCAAGTTGTCAATGCTTTATCATATATTTAATGCCCAAAAGACAAACATTTACATTTCCTACAGCAATTGTCATGATTTTCAATACACATAAGCAACTTAAAATTCACTAAATTTCTTGAACAACAATTTCTCCATTATTCCCACATAAAGGTGATTACAACAAGATGTTGAGATGTTCTTCACTGAAACATTTCGCAGTAAGACTGCAGGTAGCGCCACTGAGGATCAGTCTCGTTACAACGGTGACAGTTCTTTTGACTGCAGTGCTTTCTTCTTCTTCTTTACGATGTCTGCCAAGTACCGAAATCTGGCAACACAGTCTTCCTGCAAGTAGGACACACATTTAGTACGCTAAAACAGTACTGGATACTAAGTACACTACCACATGTAAAAGTAAATATTTCTTTTAGATTTCCATACAACAAAATTCACTTTAACAATTTATTATGGCTTAAATAAGCATTTAGTGCAGTATTTTGTCATTTTAGGTGAGCTTCTGTTTAATTTAAGTTGAAATCTTACAAACATCTCTGCCTCTGGTTATTTGGCCATGTCAAAGGTTGTTAGGTCATATAAATAGTTTAGTAGTTCAGCAATGGCTTATTTGGGGGGGCTTAAGGTCATGACCCTCCTTTGGCTTTTTTGCGTAACTTGTTGCCTCACTACACAGTAAAATAAATGGGCGACTAAGCTTGGTCAAGATTAATAATACCTTAGTTTTTTCCGGCAAATGTTCAGCTATCTTCTCCCACCGTTCTGACGTTCCTTTGGGGTAGAGGTTCAACGTCCACTCAAATATCTTCTGCTCGTCCTGAGACCATAAAGCAGCATCTGCATCTAGTGACCCAGTACTGTCATTATTTAATTTCAAAGTTCTTTTGTCCATGTTTGGTGGATGGATAACTCTAGTGTTCTCTGTATCTGTCTGATCCTTGCAGACAAGTAGAGTTTTCTTTGGAGGTATCTGTGTAGCCGAGTTGATGTGCTCTGTTAAAGTTTTATTTTTCTGTAATCTTCCTGGAGATCTCTTAACCGAGTCATCTGTGGCGTTGGATAACTTCCAGTCGAGTCGCGTCGTCATCACGTCATTGCTTACTGCTGGCTTTGTGTCCGTCTTAGCTGTTATACCTGCAAACATGAAAAACATTAAACTTGTTTCGCTTCCAGTTCTGTTAAATGTACAACAATTTACAACTAAATTAACAATGTTATAATCTTTACTGCTGTAGTATATTTACCATACCAAATTTTATAAAACAGGAATTTTACGGGCCAATGAATCGTAATGGAAAACATTATATTTCAACTTAAATGTTGAGGTGAAAGATCGCAATGGTAACACACTTTGTATGGATATTATTTTTAACACCGAGATGATGGATTGGTTCCATAGTGGAACATCATCTGGAATCAGAAGAGGCCTTATAAGCAGTCCGACAGTGTGCCAGCGACTTTTCGATAGAACTCTTCAAAACAGGCCCTGAAGTAACCGGGCTGGACTGTGCGTATCTATCACATCCACCCTACACAATAATTGATAAAGGTTCGACGAGTTCATTGTGTCGTGACAAAAACACACGTTTCACTATTCACGTTTCCTTTTGTTGTTCAATATATGTGAAGTATTTACCCTGTGAGGCAGGATCAACTGATATTGCGTAGCCGGACTTCATCTTCTTGGACTTTGACGTCACCTGTAGAATAACACACCACTACACTCAGTCGGCAAACATCAATGGACTTGACAGAAACACTTCAAAGTATTATGAAATACAGCATTCAACCTATTTAGCATACATGCCCTAATAAGCACACATCCCTATTTTGTTATCAATGTTCAGTTTTGTTGTGGTGCTCACCATGGTGCCATCTGGTGGAACAAGAAAACAGTGGTGCCTCATGGCTGATAAAAACGTCAACATAGTTTTTAGCACACTCCTCTGTAAGAGTTCGGTGTGCACTAATTAGAACACATTTTTCAGCAGCTAAACAAATTGTCAAGCATATTGTAAGCTTAATAGTATTTTATTTTGTTTTAAATACAACTACAAATTGCCATAATCACCACATAGCATAACAGAGATTTAACATGGACGCATGAAGGCAGATGGAAAGTGGGTCACCCAAAGACAATGTGACAAAAACTGTCGAAAAACAAGAACTGAGGTGGAAGTCTTGGAATGTCGCCAATGAAAGAGTGAGTGAACTGTGGCATTGTGCCAAAATTATGGACCACTAGAGCACACAGGGCACCTTGTTTCTCACCGCTTATTTGGCTGATCTCCTGCATCTGTCAAATATCCCCAGGCAGCAACAAAAAACTCATGCGTTCCTGTTCATGATAGAATGCTTAACAATTCTGGTTTGTTACACCTCTGAGCTTGTATTCTTGAGAATTTACGTGCTATATAGAAGTTTACTATTATAGTTATATGACAAAGCTCACAACTTAATTTAAGGTATTAAAGACCCACATTCATTATTTTCATCAACGCAAATGTTCATATAGATAACAAGGGTCGTACCTCAGTGACAGATCGGCCCACCATCTCTGCTATCTTCTCCCAGCGTCCAGGCGTACCACCCGGCAGTTTAGCCATGGCCTTGGACAGTAGGGCCAGGTCACTGTCTGTCCACTCTGTACCATCCTACGGTCAACACAACAGGGCTGCAGGACATGGTAATATCACCTAAGGTAGCAAGGTAATGCATCTCATTTCCATAGTTCTTAAATTTATCAAACATTGACAACCTATTACAAAAGAAGAACAAAATGCATATTAAGTTTGAAAATTCAACACAATTTGACCCTAATTTAAAAACTAGATAACACTACACTGAGTATACTCTCCACGAAGAAAAGTTTTTGCAACCCACAAACTATTCTTAAAAATTAAATATGACAAAATTGCAACAGAAGAACTCATATAAATCTAGTAGCAGAGGTTTTACCATTGGCTATTTTCATTTAAATGTGAATATTCATCTAAATAACCAGAATAAAAGTGTCAGAAGTCTAAGTAAAAACTCCAATTATAGTACATTATTTATTTTACAGATCATTCCTGTGCTTCTAGTATGAAAGTAAACTAGATGTGACTGCATTAATAGTTTAACATAATTTTTACTTTGAGTGTTTTTGAGCCAACCCCCAGCACTGCTGAATCTTCAGTAAGAGTGTCCCCTATCGGACTGTACATGACAGGGGCCTCTAAGGATGCCATCTGTGGCTCCAGGTCAGGGACCGTCTCCACACAGTGTCTCCGACGGGAAGGTTTCATGTCTGTCAACATACACGAGGCATCAGCCAGAATTTGAAATCAAAAGAAAATTTTTCTAATATCTTTCTGAATAGAAGGTTGAAATAAATTTTGAAGCCACAATGCTGTGACTACAAACCATTGTATCTCATGTGCTGTACATTATTTAAGTTCTGTAAACTTAGACGAATACAATGTTAGCAACTGTGTGTCTGTAGTTCAGTGGATTCTTATTTATCAGCACACTTTGGTTTCAAAAGGGTTTTGGGTGAATCAACAAAGCAATTTACAGTGCGTTGAGATATGTTCACAAAAACGTGTAGATTACTGAATAAAACGGATTATTGAAGAACGAACTAACAAAGTACGTATAATGAAAATTTTAAACATAGCTAACAGGAGTTGTAAATAGATATGTATATGGAAAATACAAAGATTGTTTAATTACATGCATTGCATTAAGTAAATAGTTAAACACACAAAGACATCCTGTCTGGTAGACATGAACTTAAACTCTGAGATAAAATTACTGAGACATGGCCAATGAATAACAATAAAGATTCATGACTGGATCTGGGTCAGACAAAAAATAAAAATATATAGTACATACCTATACTTCGATGGCGTATCGAGATACTTACTCTTGAGTGCCAAATAAACGTATAGGCCAAATAAAAGTACAGGGTGGCAAATCGGTCAAAACAAATAATAGTATAGTGCGAAAAAGTCACTAGTATATTTGTCTTTTTTTAGCGCCGAAGCAATTTTTTACTCAATGTGAAGCCAAGGCGTCCCTAAAAAACTACGCGGGTTAAAGTGTATTTTGGGTTTTTTCTGAATTTTCCGTTTTAAATGGACATTAAATTTTATTGAATTGAATTTCAGGGGAAACCCTCGCCAGCCGGTTATGACCGGTTTGAGGCGCTGCACACGACGGCCATTTATGGTCGGTTTACGCGGTGATAATGGCGTTTTAACTAATAATATACCATGTTGAGCTCCAGAGAACTAAGGATTCTGACCGATTCATCTAATCATGGAAATTTAACCATCTAACGCTTCGGGATCAAAACCTAGGATCCTCAGAGGCACGCTAAATTCACGACTGTCATTCGAAAGGATGAGAACTTAGCCGTCAGAGGGAGCCACATGCAGATTGGGAGCATGTGAGCATGTGATTTTATCACGAGCGGTGGATGATTGATTAGCGCTAGCAATAGGGAGTGAGAACGATTGCTCTCCTAAAAATTATACCCTGCATAATTTGTCACGATTATCGGAGAATATAGGCTGGCACAAATGTTAAAATTTAATAATTGTATAGTGCCAAATAAGGTGCGCATAGGGTGGCATTTTTCATCAAATAAATACGCGTATAGGGACGTTTATTCGGCACTCAAGAGTATTACAGTCAAAATACACTGATGTACTAGTAATAGCACACAACACTGTTGCATGTTCTTTAACAACTTGTTGGACTACATTAAACACCTACCTTCTTCCTCCTCGTCACTCCCCTCTTCCTTCTTCGGTTTCATCCGCTCCCGTAGTTCCTCCCTAGCAGCCACAACACATCCTGGCACGGCCATCACCATGGCAATGACCCCCGTGACCATCTTGCATGGGATGAGGTCAGTGAGGCGAGGTCGGGGGATGAAGGCCAGCTCCTCCTGCACCTGTTCCTCAAACTCATCCTCGTCCAGGTCCCGCTGCTTCACACGTCGTGCCTTCTTCTTCTTCTTCCGCGACCGAATCACCTCCTCCTGCAGGCAGGTTTGTGCATGTAATAATATTAATATATTAGTGCTCAGAATCAGCTTGATTTTCATAATCGATCATCGGTTTAGCCAAACTGATTGACGATCTGTGAAAATGATCACCAAGTTGATAGATAATATATGATTCATAATTTTCTTCTAACTACAGCTGTTGATTTACTTAATTTCAATGTTTTGGCTGCCATCAGCAGCTGTTATCAGGAATTCTGGGACAACTAGTTTTTCTTCTGCTTGCCAGTTGGCTAGCCAGTTGGCATGGCAAGCAGGCTGTCCCACATGTGGGCAAGCCAGTATCCCCCTCATCTCGATTCATTATAGGAGTCGTCTTTCTGATCCATGTGGCCTCTTTAATACATCTTGTATTTTTGTTGCATTCTCGGTCTATCACCTTTTCTCCCTCCCAGTCAATGATGCAACTGTTCCTGTCTGCATGGTCTGTTATTGCAGACTTATGCTCTATCGTGTCGTTGTCTCTCTTGTTCCCTGGTAAATCGTCCGGCTGTGATGCTCTCAACCTCCTTTTTGTGCTCCTCGAACCTTGTTCCCAATGTTCTCCCTGTTTTGCCAATATACGTGTGGCTGTAGCTCTTACAAGGGATCTGGTATCGATGAACGATTATATAATCGGCCTGTGAGCATCCAGCAACAGCACCCGACTTGCCCAGATAACTCATGGATTGGGAACCAGATTCAACACAAATTTGTTATATATAATCGAAAACAATCATCAATCACAGAAGACAGTTATCAATTAATTGTTCGAAAGCATCAATCAATCGATCATTGACAAAACTGAATAATCAGAACAACACTACTGTGAGAAATCAATCAATTCTGGTGAATACGATGAATCATTGGTTTGTGGAACAATGATATCCAAACTGATATGCAGATCACACTGTTTTATTCTGTACTAAAACTCAGGGGCTGGGTAAACTAGATAAAGATATATAGGATGCACGCAAATTATCTAGAAAGTAGCAACTCACCAACTCAAAGCGCTTCTCAAAGTAGACTGACCAGATGACCAGGAAGTGACCAACAGTAAAGATCAACAGTAGAAGTAGAGTTATTTCAAGCAGACCAAGTTTGCGCACGCGGCGATAGTAGAAGACTGGTTGTCTCCAATCAGGCAAGCCGTGCTCCAACACGTTGTTGTAACTAAAACAAGTTGAAGACTGTTTGTCTCCAATCAGACAACCCATGCTCCAACACGTTGTTGTAACTTTACTGTAATTGCCCTAATATGCATAAAGTAACCAGTAAAACAAGAAACATGTCCAATTGACCGGTGTATTTGTAAGGACAAATCTGAACCACTTTATTGTGTCAGCCTAGAGTGGGTTAGGTAGAATGACAATATCATATTATATCAACAGTGAGCTTTTTTAAAACACTAATCTATTAGCTAAGGTTTAGTTCAATTATATTCTATACTAAACACATATATGTTCTTAACACCAAAATCATAAAGTGCAATACATGTTGCAAATAACTTAATAGATCAGAATACACTTATCATAGTGACAGAACTATTTATGGCCAGTCATCTAGGCCTTGTGCAATTTCTGTCAGTGAAACAAGTGGACTGATGACTAAACAGAGCGAACAACTAATGGTAGATTAGATACATCGACAACATGTAAGCCTAGCCAACACTATCGCTGCCTTATCAACTACAACATTCTCAATCACTGCAAATTCCCACGATTAAAGCACTGGGATATTGTGTGCACTCTTCCCCAATCCCACATTGCTGCACCCCTACACCCCACATCACTAACAGAACAGCCTCAGGAAAGTCACGGTTGAGGGTAGCAAATATAAATCACAAAAAATAAAGTCATGACTGAGGGCACCGATTAAAATCACTGGAAATAAAGTCACGGTTGAGGGTAGTAAATAAAATCATGACTGAGGGTAGCAAATGAAATCACAGAAAATAAAGTCACGGTTAAGGGTAGCAAATACAAATCATAGGAAATAAAGTCGCAGTTGAGGGTAGTAGATAAAATCACAGGAAATAAAGTCAAGGTTGAGGGTAGCAAATACAAATCATAGGAAATAAAGTCAAGGTTGAGGGTAGCAAATACAAATCATAGGAAATAAAGGCATGGTTGAGGGTAGCAAATAAAATCACAAGAAATAAAGTAACGGTTGAGGGTAGCAAATACTAGTCATAGTAAATAAAGTGATGGCTGCAGGTAGCAAATACAAATCACTGGATAAAAGTCATGGTTGAGGGCTGCCAGCCACCAATAAAATTTATACAAAATAAATAACACAATTTTGTCAACTTTCTTTTAATTTTTCCAGTGGCAATGACAAAAACAAACAAACATGTTTGATAAAGGGTACTTTTTTGCTGTTGTTAGTACATTCTACTTAGTAGGGGAAGGCAGTGTTAGTTGAGCCATTTTAAATTCTTTTTGATGTCTAGGGCGCAATCATATTCAGAAGTCAAAATTGTTTTTACTCACATAAACTATGATTATTAGTAGATCATTTTATACCAAGATAATATATCTAGTATGCATAAATAATTATATATAGCTGGTTCAATTAGGATTAGTAAGCTGGCTCAACTAACACTTGGTGTGGGGTAAGTTAAGCCACAGTGTAGCATAAGTTGTGCAAATGCTTTATTTGTATAATTTATGTAGGCCTTATAAAAAACATTCATAACAACTCATCCAACACATCTACTTTTAGTTCACGTGTTTTGACTGTTGAGACAAATGTAACCTATTATACGTCAATTGTGTTCTAATAACATGTTCAATCACTGAGTGGTACCATGTAACTGTCGCTGCAGTAGTTTCCCGTGAAACATTGGTGGCTCAACTAACCCAGTGGCTCAACTAACACTTCCGTCCCCTACTTACACTTCTTACACTTCAACTTACACTTACACAGTACTTAGTACTTACACTTCTCTTTTATTGTTGTCTTTCAACACTTCGTAGACTGCCACCATCTAGTGACACAGCAAGATAACATTTTAGATAACGAACGGAATGTGTCGTAAGTTTTCATAACTCATATGTACTATTATAATATCACACAGACCATTGCAGAATATACAATTTCATTTCTTGCAGTTAAAAAAAAATGCACATTACAATTAGCATCACATGCACATTATAACTGGGACAGGTATAATTATTTTTTCAAAACCATTTTAGACTGGAATCCAAGTTTCATGGTATATATATATATATATATATATATATATATATATATATA
The DNA here is from genome assembly GCA_963662155.1 of Lamellibrachia columna. Taxonomy (NCBI): domain Eukaryota; kingdom Metazoa; phylum Annelida; class Polychaeta; order Sabellida; family Siboglinidae; genus Lamellibrachia; species Lamellibrachia columna. Next base: position 22,313,122 of record OY759261.1, on the reverse strand, counting down.
TATATATATATATATATATATATATATATATATATATATATACATATATACATACCATGAAACCTTTTGTTTTTCAAATGTTTATTTGAAAATAATATGTACATATATATATATATATATATATATATATATATATATATATATATATATATATATATATATATATATATATATATATATATATATATATATATATATATATATACATACATATTATTTTCAAATAAACATTTGAAAAACAAAAGGCTAAATGCTTCAAAATAAAAACTGTGTAGAGATTGTGTTTACTATACACTAGTTACCAAGTGATTACAAATCCTTGGTATTCTGATAAATCTGATATTATGTTCTTTTTACACAATAATTATGGGTTAAAAAGAATGTCTAAAGACATTATTTATTGTTATTTGGAAATAATAGAGGTGTTGTTAGAGGGCAACACTTTATGTTGTTTGAACCATGAATTACTACTTTTATAAATGTCAACTAAGATATAACACCCCAAGTCCCCAAATAAAGCAATTGGTATACCAGAACACAGCAATTTCTGTAACAATACCCCCTCCTCAGAGGTAGCCGTCCCTGGTTACTTATGCAATTTACATTGACACTTATTAAACAAAACAACTAAACTTTCACTACCGATCCTCAACCAGGCATTGACTGTCTACCCACAATGTAGTCCGAGCAAGCAGTACAACACGATCTTTGCCTAATGGAAAGCAATACACTGTTAATCACAGTGTCTCTTACAATGAGTAATTCGTTATTTCTGGCACAATTTTGTGTGCCAAATGCAAAGTTCTTTGCATAGTTTGTATGTAAAAAAACTACAAGTACCTTGCATATTAAGATCTGTATGTTTAAAAAACTAAACTGAATATTATTTAACTTTTAACATATATACACATGCAAGAACAGTCTTCGCGCATATACTACTAATATACATAAAATGTAAACACCAGATACGCGAAATTGCCTAGATGTGACACATGAAAATATATGACACTGGAAATACAAGGAATAAGGATGAAAACACATACTTGTCTAAAATGAACCTCAGCATTTTCATCCTTATTCTTATCTGGGTGCAGCTGTAGAGACAGTCTTCTGTAAGCCTTCCGGATCTCAGACGATGAAGCTGCCTAGAATAAATAAAACTTATTTGTTCATAAATGTATTCTTATGACATGCTCTACATCCTCGCCACCAGGGGATTCTTACTACATCAGTACCCTGTGGCAAATCTACCCTCACCACCAGGGGCTTCTCACTACATCAGTACCCATGGCAGATCTACCCTCGCCACCAGGGGCTTCTCACTACATCAGTACCCGTGGCAGATCAACCCTCGCCACCAGGGGCTTCTCACTACATCAGTACCCCTGGCAGATCTACCCTCACCACCAGGGGTTCCTCACAACATCAGTACCCGTGGCAGATCTACCCTCACCACCAGGGGTTCCTCACAACATCAGTACCCCTGGCAGATCAACCTGTTGAAACGTGGAACCTTCAGTTGCTGTGTTAACCAATAATATAGCTTAATTGGTAGTGGACCCATTGTCGGTGATCGAACGGCTAAAGCTGAGCATTTCATGGGAACTAGACATGAGTGCGTCTAGTTCCCAGAAACACATAAGACCAAGTCAAGAAGTGGGATTAAATACAAATGATTTAGGGTACATCCACATTCCACACTTTGCATGAGATAAACGGACAAATGCATGTTTCAACAGGTCAATCTGCCTGGGGTACTGTAGAAGTATTAGTACTAGCCTGGGGTGGTAGTAGTAGTAGTAGTACCACCACCCTGGCTAGCGAGGGTGACGCATTATGAGATAGGTAGTTCTGGTATTAATGATAGAGTCAACATACATGCCTTGAAGTCTTCCAGACACACCATGTATTGTGCTCACTTACAGCAGATGGAGAATTTCATTACAATCACCAACTACTGGTATTTACTTTACAAAATCTTATCCTCTAACCACTTGAACCCAGTACTTTGGCGTGAAAAAAGGATATGCTAGTCACTACAATCAAAGTTATCGCCGTTTTGGTTGTCGACGTTCTGACCATTATTACTCCAAGGCCAAGCCCTGCGCCGGCAGACACCGACCGTCACCGACGGCGACAGCCTACAATACTACACATCGCCCGTATTTTTTTTTAAATCGGTAAAAAAATAACATTTCATTCTTAGTTTCTCCTATGTGATAGTTCATTCAACATGCTATGTCATGATTGTGCCCGCACTGTTGGTGCATGTAGAAGATCTTTGATCCCAGATGTACGGAAGCTATATTTTCTTGTATTATCGCCCGCAGACGTACCCTACCTGATCAACGCCAAGAAGTTCGTAGAAATTTTGGTTCACTTCCTCCACAAGGTCGAAAATTTCTAGTTCATCATAGTCGAAGCAAACTACACAGCAAACACCGCATAAAAGAAATAAAATTATTCGAGTTAATGCCATTTCGGCAGCACAGCCCATATACGTCTACCGGCAACTACCGTTCCTACGTCACGTCACGTTACTCTGGTGGCAAATGCCACATTTTTTCGGATGACGTATGTTACTGCAGACGCCAAACGTTTATCACCAAAGATATTTGTACACTTGGTTTACTGTAGTATCTTTGCTTCTCACGAAACGTTCAAGTAGACTCCACGTGCAGCTGTTGCGCAACCAGCATTAGTCCATAGTTCTAAGCAATTTGGTTCAACAGGATGAGCAGAAAGATTACTAGCTATTCCAAGTCTAAGACTAAGGTGTATTTTAGGGGACAGACCACAGTAGAGAATTGCATTTGTGGCTATGTTAACGTTTTGTCTGATTATAAGAAAACCTGACCATAAAAAAATCTGAAACTTTTTCACAGCAACTGCCATCATCTCACTGACGTGCTCACCAGCTTTTATCAAAACCGTCAATATTTACAAAAATAGCCATGTATTCATGTGCCCACGTGGCCCATAGGAGAAAAATTCCCATAAATCCCTCCTCCAGTTAAACTCTAAAAAAATGCACTGTTTCACAGCCAATAGCTTCTACAAACAAACCTGTGAATATTCCTGCTCAAAGGCACTCATGTCACATAATATGAATTTATTAAGTTCCCATTTCACAATTTCATACGCCCTACATTCGTGTGAAATAATAAACAGGAAGGTCAACTGTGGTCTTACCCCTTTAGCAGGACTGCAGTAGGATCATCTCGAACGCGGGGGAGTCCCCAGGACGGGGGGAGGTTAGGCATGGGGCTACTCAGTTATATAATACGTACCATCCCTGAGGAGTTGTCTAAATTACCCCCCAAATAAGTTTTAGACTCCTGTAAAAATATTTTTTTAAAGTTGAGTTGATTAAAATAATACACCATTTAACGTGTAAAATATGCACTGTTCCGTGATATAGATTAATTAATTCAGTAACATTTGATTAATAGATTATGGGAACATACATAACTCTCTCAGTGTCCTTCCTTTTTCGCCAATTCCTATTCCGTAATTGGAACTGGTTTTTTTAATAGGCCTATCTAGAGTTGGTGAAAATGTAATTGGTATTTTCGATCACGTTTCAGTTACGTTTTAATCCTTTTATTTTACTTTTTAATTGCCTTTCAATAACTGTTGAATTACTTCTAAATACTTTTTAATTATTGTTAAATTACTTTTACTTCAATAATTACATCATGTAATTTAATTTACATTGACACTTATTAAAGAAAACAACTTAACTTTCTATTCCGATCTACATCCAGGCATTGACTGTCTACCTACAATGTAATCCAATCAGTCAGTGACTGTCTACCTACAATGTAGTCCAACCAGACATTGACTGTCTACCTACAGTGTTGTCCAAGCAGTCAGTGACTGTCTACCTACAATGTAGTCAAAACAGGCATTGACTGTGTACCTACAATGTAGTCCAACCAGACATTGACTGTCTACCTACAGTGTAGTCCAAGCAGTCAGTGACTGTCTACCTACAATGTAGTCCAAACAGGCATTGACTGTGTACCTACAATGTAGTCCAACCAGACATTGACTGTCTACCTACAATGTAGTCCAAACAGGCATTGACTGTGTACCTACAATGTAGTCCAACCAGACATTGACTGTCTACCTACAATGTAGTCCAAACAGGCATTGACTGTCTACCTACAATGTAGTCCAACCAGACATTGACTGTCTACCTACAATGTAGTCCAAACAGGCATTGACTGTCTACCTACAATGTAGTCCAACCAGGCATTGACTGTCTACCTACAATGTAGTCCAAGGAAGCAGTACAACACGATATTTGCCTCATGGAAAGCAATGTACTGTTAACTGCAGTGTCTCTTACAACGAGTTGTTCTGTATAACAAACACATAGGCTGCATATGCAGGCCACATCATCTCTAATTCAACACTGGCCACTTACGGCATATGCACCCCAACACACTGCAGTCCCAGCAGGTACTGCACTACCATATGCACGCGAGGAAACTCAGTCACGATATCGTACAGGTTTATTCCCTTTTCTTCGAGTCTTTCATGAAAAGGCTCCTGACCCACTGCTCGTCGACGGCGACTGTTCCCTCGCATGTTCGCTTGACGATTGCCGTCCTGTTTTAGCAACGTTGTCTTGCCCGGAACCAGGACATCGTCGATTGTCTCTGGTTATTGCAGCCCATCGTGTGTCCGCAGTCGCAGTCGGTCCTTGTGCACCAACTTCGATCTTTCACGGGGTCCAGATTGCATTGTACAGGACATCGTTGACCCGGTAGGCGACGTAGTAGGCCTACGATCCTTCCCACTGTTTCGCCAGGTTGGGACACATGCCTTTCTTCCGCTGGGGATTGTTCACCCACACAGGATCGCCAACGTCGAACCGATTCCGGTCAGCACGAAGATCGTAGTGGCGCTTCGCTCTGTCGTGTGTCAGCGACTCAGCTGGGCCTGTGAGCGAGCAAACTCATGGACAGAGTCTAGCCGATCACGGAGGTCGGCCACATACCTGCGGTACTCCGCCACATACCTTCGTCAGGGCGCCCGTACACCAGGTCGACGGGCATTGTAATATCACGTCCATACTCGGCGTGTACCCGGTGGTGTCAGGCACAGCCGACTGATACGACATCAGAAGCAGTGGCAGCCTCTGTGGTCTAAGTATCTTGGTGTTCTCCGATGAACATCGCATGCTGCCGACCTAGAGTCCGATTGTACCGCTCCACCACGCCGTCAGACTGAGAATGTAGAGTCTGATTGTACCGCTCCACCACGCCGTCAGACTGAGAATGTAGAGTCCGATTGTACCGCTCCACCACGCCGTCAGACTGAGGATGTAGCGTCTGATTGTACCGCTCCACCACGCCGTCAGACTGAGAATGTAGAGTCTGATTGTACCGCTCCACCACGCCGTCAGACTGAGAATGTAGAGTCTGATTGTACCGCTCCACCACGCCGTCAGACTGAGAATGTAGAGTCTGATTGTACCGCTCCACCACGCCGTCAGACTGAGAATGTAGAGTCTGATTGTACCGCTCCACCACGCCGTCAGACTGAGAATGTAGAGTCCGATTGTACCGCTCCACCACGCCGTCAGACTGAGGATGTAGCGTCTGATTGTACCGCTCCACCACGCCGTCAGACTGAGAATGTAGAGTCTGATTGTACCGCTCCACCACGCCGTCAGACTGAGAATGTAGAGTCTGATTGTACCGCTCCACCACGCCGTCAGACTGAGAATATAGAGTCTGATTGTACCGCTCCACCACGCCGTCAGACTGCGGATGTAGCGTCTGATTGTACCGCTCCACCACGCCGTCAGACTGAGGAGGTAGCGTCTGATTGTACCGCTCCACCATGCCGTCAGACTGCGGATGTAGAGTCCGATTGTACCGCTCCATCACGCCGTCAGACTGCGGATGTAGAGTCTGGTTGTACCGCTCCACCACGCCGTCAGACTGCGGATGTAGAGTCTGGTTGTACCGCTCCACCACGCCGTCAGACTGCGGATGTAGAGTCTGATTGTACCACTCCACCATGCCGTCAGACTGCGGATGTAGAGTCTGATTGTACCACTCCACCACGCCGTCAGACTGCGGATGTAGAGTCTGATTGTACCGCTCCACCACGCCGTCAGACTGAGAATGTAGAGTCTGATTGTACCGCTCCACCACGCCGTCAGACTGCGGATGTAGCGTCTGATTGTACCGCTCCACCACGCCGTCAGACTGAGGATGTAGCGTCTGATTGTACCGCTCCACCACGCCGTCAGACTGCGGATGTAGAGTCCGATTGTACCGCTCCACCACGCCGTCAGACTGCGGATGTAGAGTCTGATTGTACCGCTCCACCACGCCGTCAGACTGCGGATGTAGAGTCTGGTTGTACCGCTCCACCACGCCGTCAGACTGCGGATGTAGAGCTGTCGTCCTCGTCTTGTGGATGCCCCAATAACTGGCACATCACTGTTAACACAACATATTCGAAATTTCGCCCTTGATCTGAATGGATCTCCGCCGGGACACGGTATCGAGATATGAACTCGTTGACGAGCACTGACGCAACAGTATTAGCTTCTTGGTTAAGCAACACATGGGCTTTCGGCCACTTCGTAAAATAATACAACACTACCAACAGATGTCGGTTCCCAGCCTTGGTCTCCGGGAAAGGACCCACGAAGTCCAACGCTATCCACTCCACAGGACAACCCACGTCATATTGCTGCAGTGGTGATCGTGCCTTCTTGCCAGTGCCTTTCTTCGCAGCACACATATTACATCGCCTGCACCATGCATCTACATCGACACGCCATTTCGCCCAGTAGAAGCGTTGGCGCACCTTCCCCAGTGTCTTGTTTCCACCTAGATGGCCTCCCGTCGGTTCGTCGTGAAGCTGACGCAGTATCGCTGCCCGTTCAGTTTTGGGCAAAATAAATTGCCACAAAACTATATCGCCTCTAGGTGATTCCGAGCGCCGATAGAGAGCTCCTCTCTCATCTGGAGGCTGTCCCACAGCGGACACATCCGCCCAACTTGGCCGCTCTCCCAGGTGCGATAGTGGCGTCTGCCAGCTGCTGCTCCCTTAGGGACTTCCACTCAATTTCAGTGTCCTTCACCACACGTACGTTTGCAGTAGTGTCCTCCTCCCACTGCTTGTTTCCCGGATATCGCGATGACGTCGATGCCCACTCGGTCTGTCTCGGCGACTGACGACAGGCTTGCCTAAAATTACCTACTTTGCCGCAATTCCAGCATTTTGCAACGTTACGTACGTCTAGCCGGTCGTCCTTGAGTGACTTTTCCAGAAGCAACTTCTGCACCATTTCGGCCATGACAATTAGTGTATCTTTCAGATCTTTGTACTCAGGCGCCTTCTCGTTTGACGCGGAATCCTCAGTCACTGTCACGGCTCGTATGCTTGGGCTTTGCCGCATCACTATATTGTACGACTTAAGCTCCACGGCGAGGAGCAGAGCTTCGTGCAAGCTGGTTGGCCTAGCCTGCATCAAGCGGATGCGTAGGTCGTCATCGGTTAAATCATCTATTAACTGTTCTTTGACTTGCTCGTCTTGCAGGCTTGATGGAACTTCCCTGTACGTAAGACGAGACAGACGCTCTACGTCCTCCGTCAGTTCAGGCAAAGGCTCACCTTTGCGCCTCCGACGACTACGGAGCTTCACGCGACTCAGTTCCCTCTGCCATGTCGTTCCAAACCCTGTGTCCAGAGCTGTTGCGAGGGAGCAGTAGCTGTGGCGCTTCGTGCTGTCCGTGTCACCAACCACATTGGCTGCTGAACCTTCCAAACTGGTGGCTAAGAAAGCAGCTTTGTCAGTCACATTTCAGTGATTGTGCGTGGTAGCTCTCCCAGGTCTGACGATTGTATCCACACAGAGAAGACCGAAATATCGGTGTAGAGGTGACTGCAGGCACGGACGGTGGCGCGGCATGGCTGAGTGGAGTCGTTCTACTCAGCTGGGACGTCTGCACCGCGAGCTGTGATGTCTTCTCTTCCAGCTTCTCTAGCAGCTTCTCTTCAAGCTGCGACGTCTTTTCTTCCAACTTCTCGAGCTCGATTTTGGTCGTCACGGTGGTGTGTAATGCCTGGACAGCCTCCAGTTGTTGCTGATGTGACTGCTGCAGCTCGCAGTTCTTCTTGCTCTCCTGCCGCTGCTGTAGCTGCGTCTGTTGTAACATGTTGGCGAACGCCTGCATGTCAGTGGCTATTACTGCCGCTTCTGGCGGTGTTAATGGCTCTCCTTGTTGCGACTTGCGGGAAGCGGCACGTCTCGGCATTTTCACAGTTCTAAACACGCAGTCCAATCACCGAAATCCCGCTTGTGTCATCAAATGTTGCAGGACCCCCGAGCGGTATGAGGTTCGTTATCGGGGTTAAAGATCCAGGACCCAAGAGGATCATCCCGAACCCGATATACCAGAATATAAAAAATTCTGTGAAAATATGTTGCATATTATATCATATTTGTTTGCATACACCATACTAATGCGGAAATAAAATAAAGCTGCTCTAAGATTGATGTTATTTTCTTGGCGTTGAGTATGTCTATGGTTGCTTTGTTCACATACTGGTACCCCCATATGGAATTGATAATTGGAATTTATATTTTGGAATTGGGATTTGTATTTTTTAGATGGAATTGGAATTGGTATGTGCAATTGGTATGTAATCGGAATTGATGTAATGTGATTGACCCAAAGTCTTCCCCTTAATTACCAAATAGGTGCGATTTGATACCCTAAATGCGTTGCGTGCGTTAAAGTGCGTTTGATACAGAAAACATACCAATAAATAGGTTAGCATGCAGCAATAGCGGGCATAATTAAGGCCTACGAGACAAGCCTACGTGTGTCATATACATATTTTTCAGTAAGCTTCCACTCTTCCGCTGTCCTTTGAACATATTGCTTGAAATTCACACGTATCAACTCTCCGCCATTCGCACGGAGTCTCCTTTATTTTGGTATAGCCAAATATATTCGTCCCGGAGATTGAAATTTCCGTCATTTGATATTCAACAGCCAACAAAAATACGAAGACATTTGTTTACAAATATTTTCCGTCTATTTTGCTGGAATCGTGCTTTTCCGTAAAGCGGACTGTTGCCAGTCGCATGAGCAGACAACGACAAGTGACAGACAAAATATAACATCAACTGCACAGCCATGTAGGGGAGACCGGGGCTAGTTGTATACAGGGACAAGTTGTTAAACATAGCACACAAAAAATCGGGTTAAGAAGACGAAATTAACGAGACGCGGACAAAATTGACTTTTTAACCACCTAAAAGTGTTTGGGTCTGCTCACATAATATCAACTCAGGCAGCCACTTTTTATGTTTCGTGAATTAAAGTCGAAACATGTTTAATATATAGTGTAAGGGGTTATGCCAAGTAGAAGTTAAACTGAAATTCAGGATTTGGTATCGTACACGAACGTTCAACTGCAAAAATTGTGTATGGAGCAAGTTGTTACAATTGTATTGAGGCAAGTGTTTACAACTGTAACAACGCTCGGGCTGCTCGTACCAACGGTTCAGCCAGCGAGTTGTTACAACTGTAACAACGCTCGGGCTGGTCGTACCAACGGTTCAGCCAGCTAGTTGTTACAACTGAAACAACGCTCGGGCTGCTCGTACCAACGGTTCAGCCAGCGAGCTGTTACAACTGTAACAACGCTCGGGCTGCTCGTACCAACGGTTCAGCCAGCGAGTTGTTACAACTGTAACAACGCTCGGGCTGCTCGTACCAACGGTTCAGCCAGCGAGTTGTTACAACTGTAACAACGCTCGGTCTGCTCGTACCAACGGTTCAGCCAGCGAGTTGTTACAACTGTAACAACGCTCGGGCTGCTCGTACCAACGGTTCAGCCAGCGAGTTGTTACAACTGTAACAACGCTCGGTCTGCTCGTACCAACGGTTCAGCCAGCGAGTTGTTACAACTGTAACAACGCTCGGGCTGCTCATACCAACGGTTCAGCCAGCGAGTTGTTACAACTGTAACAACGCTCGGGCTGGTCGTACCAACGGTACAGCCAGCGAGTTGTTACAACTGTAACAACGCTCGGGCTGCTCGTACCAACGGTTCAGCCAACGAGTTGTTACAACTGTAACAACGCTCGGGCTGGTCGTACCAACGGTACAGCCAGCGAGTTGTTACAACTGTAACAACGCTCGGGCTGCTCGCACCAACGGTTCAGCCAGCGAGTTGTTACAACTGTAACAACGCTCGGGCTGCTCGCACCAACGGTACAGCCAACGAGTTGTTACAACTGTAACAACGCTCGGGCTGCTCGTACCAACGGTTCAGCCAACGAGTTGTTACAACTGTAACAACGCTCGGGCTGCTCGTACCAACGGTACAGCCAGCGAGTTGTTACAACTGTAACAACGCTCGGGCTGCTCGCACCAACGGTTCAGCCAGCGAGTTGTTACAACTGTAACAACGCTCGGGCTGCTCGCACCAACGGTACAGCCAACGAGTTGTTACAACTGTAACAACGCTCGGGCTGCTCGTACCAACGGTTCAGCCAACGAGTTGTTACAACTGTAACAACGCTCGGGCTGCTCGTACCAACGGTACAGCCAGCGAGTTGTTACAACTGTAACAACGCTCGGGCTGCTCGTACCAACGGTTCAGCCAGCGAGTTGTTACAACTGTAACAACGCTCGGGCTGCTCGCACCAACGGTACAGCCAGCGAGTTATGTGCTGATAATGACTGAAAGGACAACATTTATTTAACCACGACTTGTGAACGCTTTATTTCACTTGTGAAGCCTAGTGTACTGGTTTATGACCAGTACTGAAAATTCTATCAGCGTCAAACGAAATCGACAAGCATCTCAGATGGGCGGTTTCTACATAGATGAAAATGTGTTGTCATCTATGACAAGCCAATGTCCACTTGTCATCTGGATGCTTCGCCTTGGATGACAATCTTGTTAAATCTTGTTAAATCTTGTAAATTGTTTATGGCCCTTTTTGAGCAATTAATAAATATTGCACGATACATTGAAATGTGGATGTGAGTGCGCGTGTGCGTCAGTGCGTGTGTATATCATTCAATCAAGCAGAAGTCGCATTATGCACGCACACACACACACGCACACGCACACGCACACGCACACGCACACGCACACGCACACGCACACGCACACGCACACGCACACACACACACACACACACACACACACACACACACACACACACACACTTCAATGTATACACTGACATAATTCTTTAACTGAAACTTGTACCAACAAGCCGCGGCCTCCCCTACCTGCTCAGAGCTGACTGAAACTCGGTAAAAAAAACGATCGTCCCAGTTGCATTTCAAGGATAGTTAGACGAAAGATTGCCGTTTATAGCCAAGTGTAATTTATGAAGGAAACACATTGTTTCTTATACGCGTGTCAAATAGCTACTGGTGTAGGAACAACAGTGAGACTCGTCCGTGTCTACCAACAAATAGCTACTGGTGTATGAACAACAGTGAGACTCGTCCGTGTCTACCAACAAATAGCTACTGGTGTATGAACAACAGTGAGACTCGTCCGTGTCTACCAACAAATAGCTACTGGTGTATGAACAACAGTGAGACTCGTCCGTGTCTACCAACAAATAGCTACTGGTGTATGAACAACAGTGAGACTCGTCCGTGTCTACCAACAAATAGCTACTGGTGTATGAACAACAGTGAGACTCGTCCGTGTCTACCAACAAATAGCTACTGGTGTATGAACAACAGTGAGACTCGTCCGTGTCTACCAACAAATAGCTACTGGTGTATGAACAACAGTGAGACTCGTCCGTGTCTACCAACAAATAGCTACTGGTGTATGAACAACAGTGAGACTCGTCCGTGTCTACCAACAAATAGCTACTGGTGTATGAACAACAGTGAGACTCGTCCGTGTCTACCAACAAATAGCTACTGGTGTATGAACAACAGTGAGACTCGTCCGTGTCTACCAACAAATAGCTACTGGTGTATGAACAACAGTGAGACTCGTCCGTGTCTACCAACAAATGAGTCGCGCTGTAACTAACCTCCTGTCCGCCGACGTCTGGGAAGACCGTCGAGTTCTAAGCACAGTCGAACCAGAGTAGCCTCACACGTAGCAACCAGAGTAGCCTCACACGTAGCAACCAGACTAGCCTCACACGTAGCAACCAGAGTAGCCTCACACGTAGCAACCAGAGTAGCCTCACACGTAGCAACCAGAGTAGCCTCACACGCAGCAACCAGACTAGCCTCACACGTAGCAACCAGAGTAGCCTCACACGCAGCAACCAGAGTAGCCTCACACGCAGCAACCAGACTAGCCTCACACGTAGCAACCAGAGTAGCCTCACACGTAGCAACCAGAGTAGCCTCACACGCAGCAACCAGACTAGCCTCACACGTAGCAACCAGAGTAGCCTCACACGTAGCAACCAGAGTAGCCTCACACGTAGCAACCAGAGTAGCCTCACACGCAGCAACCAGACTAGCCTCACACGTAGCAACCAGAGTAGCCTCACACGCAGCAACCAGAGTAGCCTCACACGCAGCAACCAGACTAGCCTCACACGTAGCAACCAGAGTAGCCTCACACGTAGCAACCAGAGTAGCCTCACACGCAGCAACCAGACTAGCCTCACACGTAGCAACCAGAGTAGCCTCACACGCAGCAACCAGAGTAGCCTCACACGCAGCAACCAGACTAGCCTCACACGTAGCAACCAGAGTAGCCTCACACGCAGCAACCAGAGTAGCCTCACACGCAGCAACCAGAGTAGCCTCACACGTAGCAACCAGAGTAGCCTCACACGCAGCAACCAGAGTAGCCTCACACGCAGCAACCAGAGTAGCCTCACACGTAGCAACCAGAGTAGCCTCACACGCAGCAACCAGAGTAGCCTCACACGCAGCAACCAGAGTAGCCTCACACGTAGCAACCAGAGTAGCCTCACACGCAGCAACCAGAGTAGCCTCACACGCAGCAACCAGAGTAGCCTCACACGCAGCAACCAGACTAGCCTCACACGTAGCAACCAGAGTAGCCTCACACGCAGCAACCAGAGTAGCCTCACACGTAGCAACCAGAGTAGCCTCACACGCAGCAACCAGAGTAGCCTCACACGCAGCAACCAGAGTAGCCTCACACGTAGCAACCAGAGTAGCCTCACACGCAGCAACCAGAGTAGCCTCACACGCAGCAACCAGAGTAGCCTCACACGCAGCAACCAGAGTAGCCTCACACGCAGCAACCAGAGTAGCCTCACACGCAGCAACCAGAGTAGCCTCACACGCAGCAACCAGAGTAGCCTCACACGCAGCAACCAGAGTAGCCTCACACGCAGCAACCAGAGTAGCCTCACACGCAGCAACCAGAGTAGCCTCACACGTAGCAACCAGAGTAGCCTCACACGCAGCAACCAGAGTAGCCTCACACGCAGCAACCAGAGTAGCCTCACACGCAGCAACCAGAGTAGCCTCACACGTAGCAACCAGAGTAGCCTCACACGCAGCAACCAGAGTAGCCTCACACGCAGCAACCAGAGTAGCCTCACACGCAGCAACCAGAGTAGCCTCACACGCAGCAACCAGAGTAGCCTCACACGCAGCAACCAGATTAGCTTCACACGCAGCAACCAGAGTAGCCTCACACGCAGCAACCAGAGTAGCCTCACACGTAGCAACCAGAGTAGCCTCACACGTAGCAACCAGAGTAGCCTCACACGCAGCAACCAGAGTAGCCTCACACGCAGCAACCAGACTAGCCTCACACGTAGCAACCAGAGTAGCCTCACACGCAGCAACCAGAGTAGCCTCACACGCAGCAACCAGAGTAGCCTCACACGCAGCAACCAGAGTAGCCTCACACGCAGCAACCAGAGTAGCCTCACACGTAGCAACCAGAGTAGCCTCACACGCAGCAACCAGAGTAGCCTCACACGCAGCAACCAGAGTAGCCTCACACGCAGCAACCAGAGTAGCCTCACACGCAGCAACCAGAGTAGCCTCACACGCAGCAACCAGAGTAGCCTCACACGCAGCAACCAGAGTAGCCTCACACGCAGCAACCAGATTAGCTTCACACGCAGCAACCAGAGTAGCCTCACACGCAGCAACCAGAGTAGCCTCACACGTAGCAACCAGAGTAGCCTCACACGTAGCAACCAGAGTAGCCTCACACGCAGCAACCAGAGTAGCCTCACACGCAGCAACCAGACTAGCCTCACACGTAGCAACCAGAGTAGCCTCACACGCAGCAACCAGAGTAGCCTCACACGCAGCAACCAGAGTAGCCTCACACGCAGCAACCAGAGTAGCCTCACACGCAGCAACCAGAGTAGCCTCACACGTAGCAACCAGAGTAGCCTCACACGCAGCAACCAGAGTAGCCTCACACGCAGCAACCAGAGTAGCCTCACACGCAGCAACCAGAGTAGCCTCACACGCAGCAACCAGAGTAGCCTCACACGCAGCAACCAGAGTAGCCTCACACGCAGCAACCAGAGTAGCCTCACACGCACAACCAGAGTAGCCTCACACGCAGCAACAGGCACAACAGCGGAAGGGTAATTACATCGGTACAAAGATTAAATGTGGGACCCCCCAAGCATACATTTTTCTTTCTTATGGGAGGTCCCTCGTGGCTTATGGGGGGGGGGGTCCTGGACCCCCAGACTCCCCTGATTTCGATCACTACTTATCTGCAATTATTAAGGCGGACTGTTGAGGCAGAGTAAAGGCAACTGCGAGGTAGTGGCGCTACTTTGACGAGACGCAGTCAACGAATACGTTTTACGGGGAACACAACGTCGCACAACCTGTGATTCGGGAATTAGCTCAGGCACGATTTATTCTCGGCTTGCAGTAAAACTGACCATTTTGGATACTTTTATAGTGCACGTAAAGTCACCACATAATGTTTTACAAATATACTTGAAGTCAAATGAAGTCTCTGAAGGAAAGTCATTGCTTGTCAAATGGCTAAATGACGTATGAACAACACTGAAAAGGATATCCCAAAATATATGTATGTGTGAAAAACCCAAATGTCTACCCCTTACAATATTTTACATACAAAAATAAATATCATAACTGTCACGCTTCACCTATCTGCCTTTGCCATCGCCACCGATGTAGACCTGTTGCCAATGGACCAGGGCCTTGATGGTTTCTGAATTGTCATGGAAACCGGACGTCGCCTGCGGGCAAATACCTGTTCGCCAAGTTGTCAAAACAATTGAAATCATGTTGACACTGAACACCGCTAAGAGTTAGCCAAGGATATATTTAAGGAAAACAAAGCCTACCACTATCAACTACAACCGTACGCAAAGGCGTTCAACGTAATGTCTCTATACATGAATACTTTGTTTCTTTTGTATTCATTTGTTTTGTTTGCTTTAGTGGATTAAAATATAATCAATCAAACCACTCCTTCACATATTATGGAAGCTTGGTAAACTAATGGGTGATTAGGCTTATCGACCCCTTTGGCCTCCTCTTTTGTGAGATGCTAGATACGCCACTGATACATACGTACGTACGTGCGTATGTACGTGCGTCAGTTTTATATCACTGCAGGACCCACCGGTCCTGTGCATTGGCGTATTTAGGGGGTGCATTGGACCATGGCACCCTTAGCCTAGACGTACGATTGCAGTGCGTGTCTATCACAGGGGCTGTGTTCGCGTGTCAAATGCGTGATTAAAATGCACCTGTTCCAAATATCCATCAGCCGGTATATCAACCGTGCAGTGTCTTTTGTTACTTGTTGAAGTGCGTGTACACGTACCGCTATATTTTGAGGCGCTATTCAAGTCGAAATGATCAATATCAAGATACGTATCTGAATAGCCGCCAGTGTTGTCGAATTCGGTCCAGTAAGACTCTATACACAAACACCTTGTGAGGCGGTGACACCGAGAGCGCCCTGCCGTCTACCGGTCTGGGTCGGTCGGTCTAGGTTGGTCGATTGTGAGACATATGCGTCACAAATGTTTTTTCTGGATTGTGGCTCTCTTTCTGGTTGAGACTACCGGAAAACAGGATGACGTCAACAACAGGAGTGGCCATCGAGAGTAGGCCTACAATTCTTAGTGATTTAAATCGGCTTACCGCGCACATTCAATCTTAAATCCAATACACCACGAGTCAATACAACAAGGAAGGTTTTGCGTCTTTTGTGAACCCGTGTTCTCTTCCCGGAATAATGAAAACACTTCCTACATCATTAAATATTAGCCCTGCACATTCCAACAATAACATTAGAGATGCGGTAGTGTAGTGGTTATCACATCCGCTTTACATGACATAGTTATGAGTTATGGGACCTGGACCGGGCATGTGTATATTTGGTGTAAAAACCTGGCTCTCGTGACTCGGATGATTAATGTCAGTCCCATCTCATTTAATTGGGGACGTAAAAGAACCATTGAGGACGACATGCACCCTGGCAGTGACCACCCTGGCAGTGACCACCCTCAGTGCCAGCCTATAAAGGTCGGCTTGGCGTTAATGTTCTGAAAAAGGCTGGCTAGTTGAATCTAGTCAGTTAATAGAATGGTGCCGAGTGCTGGAAACAACATTGTCGGCGTCTGGGTGTTAGGTATTCAACGACAGTCCATTGCATGCATGGAACGTATGCCTGCCAACATGTTGATCGCTGCTTTTGTATCAAAGCCGCGTTGTAGAAGGCATTTAATTATGTTGCGTTCCCCTGTTCAGCTCGTTCTCCGTATACAGTGTATGACTCATGCGTTGTCAAAACACACTAATGTGGGGTGGCGTAGTGGTTCGAACGTCGGACTCTCAATCGAGAGAACCCGGGCTCTTGCTGCCATTTTGAATCTTTAACAATTTAGTTCACCGCACGTTGCCACAGTTCACTCAGTTGTAAATGAGCACCTCGCTACAGACAGTGGTGGATATGTGAGCGAACAGTCACGCAGTTCACGCAGTAATTACAGCACGGCTTAATGTTTCCCAGTGAAAGCATTGGAATGAGCAGGTCTGCCAGAGGATCAAGTTTAAAGCGGATATCGCGCCATATAAGAACGTACCCCTTTTTATGTAATTATTGACATGTTTGTGGCGAAAGATCCCTCCATTTGTGTCAACAATTCAATATTGGAACACAAGTACCTCCACCGTTTGTCGTGATTATCTCTTTATGTTTCTGTGTGAATGCTATCTGACCTTACTACAGTGTACATTAAACCCTTACCAAATAGTATGTGTACTGTATTCTCATAGCATAAAACACACACATCCCCATTCCCGACTGTGTCTTCATTATACCTAAGTGACTTAGCGAAGACCATAATACGACATAATCCAACAATGTGTAGATTTTGCGAAACCGTCAAAAAGGAAGCGTGTCGTAACATTTTCCTATCTGCCAAGTAACAAGGCAAAGTTATCAAATGTAGGCAAGCAGCTGTGTAGAAACAACTTGTAGATTTTAGACTTAGGGTCTTCAATCTGCTTGGCCAGCTTCTCTACTTTGGCATTCTTTTTTTCTCCATCAGCTTCTTCATGGGACATAAGGTACGATTTTAGATCATCATATAATCATAAGCTTATATTTATTGTTTTCATGAGTGAAAGCCACATTGTGTTTGTATGTTTTAAAACCTTCTTCACATCAGAATTACAAAATTCCAGATACTCTTTTAAAACCTCTATTCTCTTAGAACTCTTGTCAAAATGATAAAACATATCAATAACAAACTTTTCAAAGTTAAAAGACAATGCACCTGTTGCCTTCTTGGCACACAAATGACACAGACGACATGGACACCATAACCGGTAAACCTGTGGAGCCTGTTCAGCTATTCTAGTGCACAAACTGCTCGTGTTGTCCATCATTACATTGGCATTGTCTGCTGAAAATTATATTCAGTTCTCCCAATTTGTATCATACAAAAACATGTTTTCACTGAGTTTGTCAAATGTGTTTGCAGCACTTGCCTGGTTATACACAGCAAAATCTAGAACTCCCGATACAACTTCCCATCAGTAGACTAATGCCTTATGCAGAGGGGAAAGAGATTTTCAGTTTCATCACTACCACCATCAGCGGAAAATCCAAATTTTTCAGTTTGAGCATACTGAATGAGATCCTGTCTTGATTCGTCAGCAAAAACATATTTGATGATTGCTGTTGTCTTAATTCTAGCACGAGAATACTTGGCCGCTATGTCGGAGTCAGGAAACATCTGTCGAAAGAGAGGACAAGCGTGGTCGGCAGCAGCCAGGGCAATGTTGTGCTCAACTAAGGGTCCTCAGAAAAGGACCTCTGCTCTTGTCACCTGAAACACATTTAGCAAACATGTTTCATCTATATGGCAATTCCATAAAACACGACTGCCAAAAATAAAATTGTAATTTGCAACATAGGATAAGAGAACTTGACAGGGTTGGGTTTTTGCCACGACAGTCAGTAAAAACTGCTAAAAATATGTTATGCCGATTTTTAACAGTAGTAATTTGTAAACACTCCATAAATATGGGACAAATGCTGGAAAAACTGTCAAAAGTAACCGTATTCACTGATAAAAAAACAATGAACATATTTTAAAAATTAATTTTGTTAAGCATGACTTCGCTTTTAGGAATCCGTGTTGAGATGGATTTCGTAATTTGTGCCTAACAAGGGAAGTCTTCCATTTGGTCTTTGATTAACCTTTCTAATAATTTACAAATCACTGATGTTAAACTCACTGGTCTGTAATTTTCTGGCCTATTTCTCGAACCCTTTTTAAATAATGGTGCGATGATGTTTGCTTCTTTCCATTCAATAAGAACCACTCCCTCTTTTAATGACAGGTTGAACACTCTCGCTAGTGGTATACTAATTTGTTCTACTGTTTCCATTAGTAGCTTTGGAGGAATTCCATCCACTCCAGGTGATTTATTGTCTTTCATTGCCTTTTTTCTTAGCTACCATTTCTGGAGTTACAAATAACTGCCCTAAATAGTCCGATTTAGCATCCTGAAATTTAGCATCTAGAACTGATAATGAACAAAATTAATATCCTCTTTGGTAAACACTGAACTGAAGTATCCATTTAGGTCTTCCGGCATTAAAAAAAACTCCACATAGTCTGCTTGTAGTTTTAATATAGTTAGGCCTCATTTAGAGTACTGTATACAAGCTTGGAGACCATATCTTAAGAAGGATATAGATACGCTTGAAAGCATACAGAGGAGAGCAACTAAAATTATTCCAGAACTGAGAGACCTTAGTTATGAAGAATGACTAAAAGAATGTGGTTTAACAAAAATAGAGACAAGGCGGTTAAGAGGAGACCATATGTGTATATGTAATTTAAGATATTGAATGTGTATGAAAATATTAATAGAATAATTTTTTTCACACTCAAGAAAGATAATAGAACTAGAGGACATGAGGTAACATTAGTAAAGGATCAGCGTAGATTGGATATGAGGAAGTAATCGTTCTCACAGACGACAATAAACGAATGGAACAAATTACCTACAGATGGTGTAGCTGCGAGCAGCGTGAATATATTTTTAAAACAAGGTTGACACATCTCAGGAGGGCGGATTACGTGTATATGTAAGCACAATTAGACAACACATTTTAAAATGTAAGATAAAAGTAATATGCAAATAATGTTCATTCAAGTATGTGTATCAGTTAATAGCTATTTAGTTCCTACTGTGAGTTTATCTTCTTGATCATACTGTTTTTTCTCTGATCATTACGGATAGCTATCTATAGCTAAATTGTGCTATGCTGTGTTGTGTATGTCAGTAAAACAAACTATTAAAATCCCAAAAATCAGAACCTGGGAGTAACCCTGTGTCTGACTCTATGTTTATCCATTGAAAATACCATACAATGCATACGTTATTGGCGGAAACCCGTTAAAAATGAAAACTATACTCGTCCAAGAACTGTGAGACACCGACGCAGCGAGAAATGTTTTAATTTTCAGAGTGTCGGCGTCACATACTAAACACCAGGGCCGATTATTTTGCTTCTAAATAAACTATTGCAAAAAACAATAACTGGTCTCTCATAATCTTCGCTTTATGTAGATGGCTTATTTATATGAACCCCTACCATCCTGGTCAAAAAAATCTGTGTGATGTCAACACATTTTGTAATATAAAATATAAACCATGTTGGAATTGCACACAGTTTTATATTGAGTCACATGGCAGTCGTCGCACACACGCAAGCACACACCCAAGTATGCGCACAGCGCACGCACTTGCGCATACAGTGCCGTAATTTATTAGATCCTAAGATTATTACTTAAGTGGAGTTTCAGTTTTGTATTATATAACTGAGTTAACTATGCCATTGGAAGTAGAAGATCTCTGAGGAACTGAGGAAATGGAATAAACATGTGGTGGAATCACTATCTCTAAAACAAATCTACCATTGGTATACCACCATTTGTGTACCATTGGTTGCGAGCAAATAACCTTCAAATTTGAAGGAATTGTTTTAATGCGAAGAAGAACTATTTTGTACAGATTCCATTGTAGATGTGTCAGAAGTCTACCTCCATATAGTGGGGTTCGCATAGACAGGAATCCAATGATACTTACAGTAGTCAGCCCAACAGATCTTGTTGATGTGTTTTTGTTGTAGTTGATGGATATAGCGCTTGAGGACGTGATACCTGTTGACACAATTTGAGTGTGTCCACTTCCATCCAGATTCACCTTCCAGACACCATATCTTACATATAATATATAAAACAGCAATCTGAAAAGGTATAATTAAACTGTTATAACATGCAACGGAGGAGACGGTAGGGAACGAGACAAGAGGGAGGAGACGGGAGAGAAGGCGACGGGACAGAAGGCGACGGGAGAGAATGAGACAGAAGATAAGGCGATGGGAGCGACGGCGAAGGGAGCAAAGGAGAAGGGGGCAAATGCGAAGGGAGCGTGGGCGTCAGGAGCGATGGTGACAGGAGCACAAAATAACCAGGAGACAGGAGGGAAAGGTGTCAAGTTGATGGGCGAGAGGGAGATGGACAACATGCTGCCAGGTGACACGACTGCGGGACAGGATGTAACGGAAGGGATCCGACGCAAGAACTGCTCTGACGTAGTGATAGAAGGTGTGACGAGGAAAACGAGGGTGTTTGTGGGGACTCGATAGTTAAGAAAACTGAGAAAGCGCTAAACAAGGGGGACAACATGGTAGTTTGCTTTCCATGGACAAAAATAGAGGCTATCACAGAAAGGGTGGAGAAAATTACGGGTCATGGCAAGGGGGGATCTATTCACGTACACGTAGGCACTTATAACGCAGAGATGACAGAGGCATTTGCCTGATGGACCTCCTCCAGCGAGTCAGTAGACCTTATCAGATAGCATGCTGCTTTGTCCAAGATTGTCCCAAGCCATAGTAGGGTGTACTCCTTCAGGAGGTCTGTAAAGTAGGCCCGTCTGTCTGATTAGCTGATGTAAACAAAAACTGACCAATAAGTCATTGTACTCCAATTTCATTGGCTGGAATATAAATGACTGATATAAATGTCCAAATTGAGGCTTTACTAATGTAATTCCCCCCCCCCCCTATAATACCGATGTTCTGTCACTGTCATTTGGACTTTCAGACTGATTAGAGATCTGTGGTTTCAAATAACGGATTGTCACTTTCAACTGTAATTTTGCCTGGATTACAGTACATTGTTACAAAATGGAAGCGACAGTAAATGAGAATAGTGAGAGTGAGAGTGAGAGCAAGTGTAAGCCACCAGCTGGCATACAGAATAGACCGGTGGAGCTAAGCATGCAGAATAATGTGACAATGTAGAATGAGTGTTTCGTGCAAAAAAACAAGACATGCACATCTCCACACCTCGATGTACACGACGAAAAACAAGTCTACGTTGTCTCCACTGTGAATATCAGTGATGCATGTACAAATTGTATGTTGAGGTAGACACTAGCAGTTGTGGTCAAACACCAGCTACTTCGAACGTGGCACTCCATGTTGGACTTCAAGATTCGACTATTGGAATCACAAAAGTACGTCACATTCTGGCTGAAACGAACACACCCCCCTCCAAGCCGGTGTGGATTACAAAGAAATGAAATGCAGATAGGGTTGCCACTGTCACTGCCCAGGCAACAATTTGATACAGAAAAGAGAACAAACAAAAGAAATTAACATTCTGTGTAGTCTGCCAGAGAATGCCCCGATCAACGTAAGCATGGACGTGAGGTACAATTCAACAACGCTTGTGAGCAGTTACGGAGCCGGGCAGGCTGCATCGCAAGCGATCGGAGCTGCCATCGGGTAGCAGATAGTTCAACACAACGCATACCTAAAATGTATGTGCCCTACTTTCGTGTGTAACACACCAGGAGGTGTAACTGAGGCATGACCCCTATACCTACCACTAACCGCAAAGCACCTGTCACCTCGTCGGCACTTCCTGTTTCCCTGCACGGTTGTTCCTGAAGTACAAGTGCTTACTCAATGTGATGCGGTCGAGACGACAGTTAACTTTCGTTGACGAACAGCGAGGATATCAAGTTGAACGCACAAACTATCAAGACACATTGTACAGTTTGGTATGGAGACTGGCCATCTGTCACCGAGGTTAGTGTAACTTGCGTATAAAACCTATGATTTGCTCTACCTGACAGGGCACAGCGTACGGCGAATATAATGGAAGCTCGACCCGAATGGTGCGTCTATGTAGGTTGGAGCGGTGACTTGAGGGGAGCACACCCAAATAATAGTTGTCACTGAGTACGCACTAATGGGTGATTACAATTTAAGTGTGTGTTTGTGTGTGTGCGGGTGCGGGTGACCAAGACCCTCAGTATTCTTAAGCTAGTAACACTTTGAACTGACATTCTTAGCGGATGAGTAGATTTACAGAAAAACACGGTATTCGACGCTACCAATATGGCGTCGGCTTTTAGGCGCATGAGATTGATTATTTGCTTAGTGACCGAAGAGCTCTACTGGAGTAAATTAACGTGGAAAAGCGTTGTACAATGACCGCAAATTAGCCAACAAATGAAGACTATGCAATACAATTTACGAATTGATTATTACCAGTGTATGCGAAATGGGAGCAAAAACGAAAAGACGTGTTAAGAACTAGTTGAGTTTACAAACAAAAATAGAATTGATCAAAGATAGCAATGCCAGAAGCCATCGACAATTGGCTGAATGATTCGATATCGGCCGATCCAAAATGGGGACAATTTTGAAAAGCGAGAAAGATTCTCGATTTGTTCAGTAACAACGATCGAATCGGCCAGTATGAACAAACAAACTATCAGTTCAACATACGTCCATTAAAGGCAGCACCGACCATTTTGATAGCAGTACTGTCTAAGTGGTCTCCGCCACGGACCAGTAACCAGTAAACTTCAGAAAACTATAAAAGAAGCAGCAAGGTCCTCAGTCATCTTAGGTAACACTTTGAACTCAAATTCTAATCGGATGAGTAGATGTTATAGATAAACACGACGGCTCGGTCTTCGACGCTAACAATATGGTGTCATTTATTAGGCGTCTGACTGCTTGTTTATCGAACAAAGCTGAGCTCAATTGGAGTGGTAGGTTCAGGGGGCAAAACGACTGAATGACTACAGCACAGTGAAGTAGAGCTAACGTAGCTTCCAGGAGAGAATGTTCTGTTGTTCTGTATATACAGCTGTATCTACAGTTGCGTACATAAATAAATTACATGGTTTTACTAAATCATATTACATCTTCTGGTCTCTATTCATTACTTAACATTTTAGGAAAATCAAGTACACCCTGTAATTGTATCCATACATAATTAAGACAATACACTGCACATGACATTAACAATGTATTTGCTTAATATGCATTGCTATTATATTAAAATAACATGCATATGAGCAATTTTCCCAATTCCCATGATGCTTCAGTGGCCATATTCAGTATTAAGGTCAACTCGCTACTAGGGTCACTTGTGCCCAGTCCCGTGGGTGTCCCTAATAGTGTGGTTCGATTATTTATATATATATATATATATATATATATATATATATATATATATATATATATATATATATATATATATATATGCATATATATATATATATATATATATATATATATATATATATATATATATATACATATATATATATATATATTTATATATATATATATGAATATATATATATATATATATATGTATATATATATATATATATATATATATACATATATATATATATATATATGTATATATGTATATATATATATATGTATATATATATATATATAATATATATATATATACATATATATATACATATATACATATATATATATATATATATATATATATATATATATATATATATATATATATATATATATATATATATATGTATATATATATATATATATATATATATAAATATACATATATATATATATATATATATATTCATATATATATATATATATATATATATATATATATATATATATATATATGTATATATATATATATGTATATATATATATATATATATATATATATCTACATATATATATATATATATATATATATATATATATATATATATATATATATATATATATATATATATATATATATATATATATATATATATATATCTACATATATATATATATATATATATATATATATTATATATATATATATATACATACATACATACATACATACATACATACATACATACATACATACATACATACATACATACATACATATATGCATAAAACGTCCAGTTGGATAACAGCAGGAATTATTAAATAAATTAGATATAAACACAAACACTATATGAAACTAAAGCAGACTCCACAAAGTGACACCTCTTTCAATGACATATCGGTAAATTTTCGTGTATATCAAAACATTTTCAACAAAACTATCAGAAACGGAAAGCTATTTGATCACTTCAAATCAAACGTTTGGGAAACATGGGACATCATTAAACAACTTATAAATAAGAAGTACAAAAAAATATAATTTCCAAATCACTTATATATAAATGAAATGTGTGATACAGATACCAAGGAGATATCACATAGGTTTAACGAGTTCTTTGTAAACATTGACAGCAAATTGGCACATACAATTCCCAGCACAAATGCGCAAAACATTTTTACAAGTTATTTAAAGAACAAGTCACTCTCAACGTTTAATTTAAAACCAGTAACTGAAGATATTGTAATACAATTATCCAGGATTTTGATACAAATAGAAGTTCAAGTCATGAATCAACTTAAGCAGTTTTACTAAAAAGAATTAACTAACTAATTTATAAACCCTTGGCTCTCATTATTAACCAATCCCTAAACACAGGAATATTTCAACAACAAAAATACAAATTGCTAATTTCATTACTCCCTTCCTTCTCCAAAATCTTTGACAAGAAATTGTATCAACTATTTTAATATCTAACTATAGACGAATTATTTTACAAAAGTCAGTAAGGGTTTAGGAAGTCACATTCCACGGGAACGGCTACACTTGTAAAACTCGGACAACAACAAAATCCCGGTATCAATATTCTTAGATTTGTCAAAAGCCTTTGAAACCATAGATCACAATATTTTATTCAAAAGGCTTGAACATTATGGAGTAAATGGGACTCCGCTAATTGGCTAATGAATTATCTTACCGAAAGACGCCAATTTGTCCAATTCGATTATATAATGTCTGACACATTCACTATCTCAACAGGTGTCCCACAGGGGTCAATATCATGTCCCCTATAATTTACTCTCTCTATAAATGATAATTATCTTGTAAGCAATAAATTTTAGGCAATCCTCTATGTTGATGATACCACTCTTATCGGACTACTCTGTTCTTTCAAACGCAATACCAATAGTAATATGCAAGACTATAATACTATCAGCGACAACATTAACACTGAACTGAACCATACCAGTGAATGGTTATCTGTAAACAAACTTTCCATAAACACAAGTAACACTAACTACATGTTGTTCCATTTTCCACAACGCGGTATTTCAGATATAACATTAACGGTACAAATAGACGGTCAACCCATAGTGTGCACGCAAATTCATTTTTAGGCACTGTTATTCAAGAAACGTTAGACTGGACTCCACACATTGACAGAATAGAAAATAAAATATCACGAAATTTGGAAGTCGTGAATAAACTAAAGCATTTCCTACCGTGATACACATTACAGACTGTATAATTATCATTCTTTAATCGTGCTAAACTTCAACTATAGCGTTTTATCGTGGGGTGTTGTTACGAATAGACTCTCCTAGCTACAGAAAAGGCAATTAGAATAATGTCCCGTAGCAATTACAATTCACACACGGAACCTATAATGAAATATCTCAACCTATTCAAAATTTAAGACATTTTCACGCGTCAATGCTTGAAATTTTTTCATAAATTCGTGCATAAACGCATTCCTATATTGTTTCAATAATTATTTTTGCAAAATGCTGATTATCATGATTACCCCACAACGTAATGTCATAACATGCTGATTATCATGATTACCCCACAAGGTAATGTCATAAAATGCTGATTATCATGATTATCCCACAAGGTATTGTCATAAAATGGTGATTATCGTGATTATCCCACTAGACAATATCGTCAAATCGCTGTCCCATACAGTCATATCGCGAGAGCCAGAACATGTATTAGATACCACTTACCAACTCTACATAGAAAAGTGTTACCATGCGTTGTGAATAAAATTTATCCGCATTGTCTTTCACGGTTTTTCTACATACACAAAAAAATACCTATTAACAGTTTACAAAAAATACTGCACAGACACTAACTGCTACATATGCACTTAGGCTACAAATGATCACCATATCCAGTCTTCCGATAAACTGTGACAATAAACTTTGATAATGATGTAAAACGTGTAGTAAGAAATATATGCACGCAGAAAACAACTATTGTATTTGGCTCTCACGCTAACGGCACAGTCTATTATAGGTGGCTCTGACGCTAGCGGCACAGTCTATTATAGGTGGCTCTGACGCTAGCGGCATAGTCTATTGTAGGTGGCTCTCATACTAGCGGCATAGTCTATTGTAGGTGGCTCTCACGTTATCGGCATAGTCTATTGTAGGTGGCTCTCACGCTAGCAGCATAGTCTATTGTATGTGGCTCTCACACTAGCGGCACAGTCTATTGTATGTGGCTCTCACGCTAGCGGCACAGTCTATTGTATGTGGCTCTCACGCTAGCGGCATAGTCTATTGTATGTGGCTCTCACGCTAGTGGCATAGTTTATTGTATGTGGCTCTCACGCTAGCGGCATAGTCTATTGTATGTGGCTCTCACACTAGCGGCACAGTCTATTGTATGTGGCTCTCACACTAGCGGCATAGTCTATTGTAGGTGGCTCTCACGCTAGTGGCATAGTTTATTGTAGGTGGCTCTCACGCTAGCGGCATAGTCTATTGTATGTGGCTCTCACACTAGCGGCACAGTCTATTGTATGTGGCTCTCACGCTAGTGGCATAGTTTATTGTAGGTGGCTCTCACGCTAGTGGCATAGTCTATTGTAGGTGGCTCTCACGCTAGTGGCATAGTCTATTGTATGTGGCTCTCACGCTAGCGGCATAGTTTATTGTAGGTGGCTCTCACGCTAGCGGCACAGTCTATTGTATGTGGCTCTCACGCTAGCGGCACAGTCTATTGTATGTGGCTCTCACGCTAGTGGCATAGTCTATTGTAGGTGGCTCTCACGCTAGCGGCATAGTTTATTGTAGGTGGCTCTCACGCTAGTGGCATAGTTTATTGTAGGTGGCTCTCACGCTAGTGGCATAGTTTATTGTAGGTGGCTCTCACGCTAGTGGCATAGTTTATTGTAGGTGGCTCTCACGCTAGTGGCATAGTCTATTGTATGTGGGTCTCACGCTAGTGGCACAGTCTATTGTAGGTGGCTCTCACGCTAGCGGTATAGTCTATTGTAGGTGGTTCTTACGCTAGTGGCATAGTCTATTGTATGTGGGTCTCACGCTAGTGGCACAGTCTATTGTAGGTGGCTCTCACGCTAGCGGCATAGTCTATTGTAAGTGGCTCTCACGCTAGTGGCATGGTCTATTGTAGGTGGCTCTCGCGCTAGCGGCATAGTCTATTGTAGGTGGCTCTCACGCTAGCGGCATGGTCTATTGTAGGTGGCTCTCACGCTAGCGGCATGGTCTACTGTAGGTGGCTCTCACGCTAGTGGCATAGTCTATTGTATGTGGGTCTCACGCTAGTGGCACAGTCTATTGTAGGTGGCTCTCACGCTAGCGGCATAGTCTATTGTAGGTGGTTCTTACGCTAGTGGCATAGTCTATTGTAGGTGGCTCTCACGCTAGCGGCATGGTCTATTGTAGGTGGCTCTCACGCTAGCGGCATGGTCTATTGTAGGTGGCTCTCACGCTAGCGGCATGGTCTATTGTAGGTGGCTCTCACGCTAGCGGCATGGTCTATTGTAAGTGGCTCTTACGCTAGCGGTATAGTCTATTGTAGGTGGTTCTTACGCTAGCGGCATAGTCTATTGCAAGTGGCTCTCACGCTAGTGGCATGGTCTATTGCAGGTGGCTCTCACGCTAGTGGCATGGTCTATTGTAGGTGGCTCTCGCGCTAGCGGCATAGTCTATTGTAAGTGGCTCTCACGCTAGCGGCATAGTCTATTGTAGGTGGCTCTCACGCTAGTGGCATGGTCTATTGTAGGTGGCTCTCACGCTAGTGGCATAGTCTATTGTAGGTGGCTCTCACGCTAGCGGCATAGTCTATTGTAAGTGGCTCTTACGCTAGTGGCATAGTCTATTGTAGGTGGCTCTCACGCTAGTGGCATGGTCTATTGTAGGTGGCTCTCACGCTAGTGGCATAGTCTATTGTAAGTGGCTCTCACGCTAGTGGCATGGTCTATTGTAGGTGGCTCTCACGCTAGTGGCACAGTCTATTGTAGGTGGCTCTCACGCTAGTGGCATAGTCTATTGTAAGTGGCTCTTACGCTAGTGGCATAGTCTATTGTATGTGGCTCTCACGCTAGTGGCATGGTCTATTGTAGGTGGCTCTCACGCTAGTGGCATAGTTTATTGTAGGTGGCTCTCACGCTAGTGGCACAGTCTATTGTAGGTGGCTCTCACGCTAGCGGCATGTTCTATTATATGTGGCTCTCACGCTAGCGGCATAGTCTGTTGTAGGTGGCTCTCACGCTAGCGGCATGTTCTATTGTATGAGGCTCTCACGCTAGCGGCATGTTCTATTGTATGTGGCTCTCACGCTAGCGGCATGGTCTATTGTAGGTGGCCCTCACGGTAGTGGCATAGTCTATTGTAGGGGGATCTCACGCTAGCGGCATAGTCTATTGTATGTGGCTCTCATGCTAGTGGCATAGTCTGTTGTAGGTGGCTCTCACGCTAGCGGCATGTTCTATTATATGTGGCTCTCACGCTAGCGGCATAGTCTGTTGTAGGTGGCTCTCACGCTAGCGGCATGTTCTATTGTATGAGGCTCTCACGCTAGCGGCATGTTCTATTGTATGTGGCTCTCACGCTAGTGGCATGGTCTATTGTATGTGGCTCTCACGCTAGTGGCATAGTCTATTGTATGTGGCTCTCACGCTAGCGGCACAGTCTATTGTATGTGGCTCTCACGCTAGCGGCATAGTCTATTGTATGTGGCTCACAAGCTATCGGCATGTTCTATTGTATGTGGCTCTCACGCTAGTGGCATGGTCTATTGTATGTGGCTCTCACGCTAGTGGCATGGTCTATTGTAGGTGGCTCTCACGCTAGCGGCATGTTCTATTGTATGTGGCTCTCACGCTAGTGGCATAGTCTATTGTATGTGGCTCTCACGCTAGCGGCATAATCTGTTGTATGTGGCTCTCACGATAGCGGCATATTCTATTGTATGTGGCTCTCACGCTAGCGGCATGTTCTATTGTAGGTGGCTCTCACGCTAGCGGCATAGTCTATTGTGGGTGACTCTCACGCTAGTGGCTTTGTGTATTGTAGGGGGATCTCACGCTAGTGCATTGTCTATTGTAGGGGGCTCTCACGCTAGCGGCACCGTCTATTGTAGAGGGCTCTCACGCTAGCGGAACAGTCTATTGTAGGTGGTTCTCTCGCTAGTGGCATTGTCTATTGTAGGTGGCTCTCACGCTAGTGGCATAGTCTATTGTAGGTTGTTCTCACGCTAGTGGCATAGTCTATTGAAGGTGGTTCTCACACTAGTGGCATAGTCTATTGTAGGTGGTTCTCACACTAGTGGCATAGTCTATTGTAGGTGGTTCTCACGCTAGCGGCACAGTCTATTGTAGGTGGTTCTCACGCTAGCGGCACAGTCTATTGTAGGTGGTTCTCACACTAGTGGCATAGTCTATTGTAGGTGGTTCTCACGCTAGTGGCATAGTTTATTGTAGGTGGCTCTCACACTAGCGGCACAGTCTATTGTAGGTGGCTCTCACGCTAGCGGCATAGTCTATTGTAGGTGGCTCTCAAGCTAGCGGCACAGTCTATTGTAGGTGGCTCTCACGCTAGTGGCATAGTCTATTGTAGGTGGCTCTCGCGCTAGTGGCATAGTCTATTGTAGGTGACTCTCACGATAGCTGCATAGTCTATTGTAGGTGGCTCTCACGCTAGTGGCATAGTCTATTGTAGGTGGCTCTCACGCTAGCGGCATAGTCTATTGTATGTGGCTCTCACGCTAGTGGCATAGTCTATTGTAGGTGGCTCTCACACTAGTGGCATAGTCTATTGTATGTGGCTCTCACGCTAGTGGCATAGTCTATTGTAGGTGGCTCTCGCGCTAGCGGCATAGTATATTGTAGGTGGCTCTCACGCTAGCGGCACAGTCTAATGTAGGTGGCTCTCACGCTAGTGGCATAGTCTATTGTATGTGGCTCTCACGCTAGTGGCACAGTCTATTGTAGCTGGCTCTCACGCTAGTGGCTTAGTCTATGGTAGGTGGCTCTCGCGCTAGCGGCTTAATCTATTGTAGGTGGTTCTCACGCTAGTGGCACAGTCTATTGTAGGTGGCTCTCACGCTAGCGGCATAGTTTATTGTATGTGTCTCTCACGCTAGCGGCATGGTCTATTGTATGTGGCTCTCACACTAGCGGCACAGTCTAGTGTATGTGGCTCTCACGCTAGCGGCACAGTCTATTGTATTTGGTTATCATGCTAGTGGCATGGTCTATTGTATGTGGTTCTCACACTAGTGGCATAGTCTATTGTGTGTGTCTCTCACGCTACCGGCACAGTCTATTGTATGTGGTTCTCACGCTAGCGGCATAGTTTATTGTATGTGGTTCTCACACTAGCGGCATAGTCTATTGTATGTGGCTCTCACGCTACCGGCACAGTCTATTGTATGTGGTTCTCACGCTAGCGGCACAGTCTATTGTATTTGGTTATCATGCTAGTGGCATGGTCTATTGTATGTGGCTCTCACGCTATCGGCACAGTCTATTGTATGTGGCTCTCACGCTACCGGCACAGTCTATTGTATTTGGTTATCATGCTAGTGGCATGGTCTATTGTATGTGGCTCTCACGCTATCGGCACAGTCTATTGTATGTGGCTCTCACGCTAGCGGCACAGTCTATTGTATTTGGTTATCATGCTAGTGGCATGGTCTATTGTATGTGGCTCTCACGCTATCGGCACAGTCTATTGTATGTGGTTCTCACGCTAGCGGCACAGTCTATTGTATTTGATTATCATGCTAGTGGCATGGTCTATTGTATGTGGCTCTCACGCTACCGGCACAGTCTATTGTATGTGGTTCTCACGCTAGCGGCATAGTCAATTGTATTTGGTTATCATGCTAGCGGCATAGTCTATTGTAGGTGGCTCTCACGCTAGCTGCGTAGTCTATTTTATGTGGCTCTCATGCTAACGGCACAGTCTATTATGTGTGGCTCTCACGCTACCGGCACAGTCTATTGTATGTGGTTCTTACGCTAGCGGCATAGTCTATTGTATGTGGTTCTCACGCTAGTGGCATAGTCTATTGTAGGTGGCTCTCACGCTAGCGGCATAGTCTATTGTATGTGGTTCTCACGCTAGTGGCATAGTCTATTGTAGGTGGCTCTCACGCTAGCGGCATTGTCTATTGTATGTGGTTCTCACGCTAGCGGCATAGTCTATTGTATGAGGCTCTCACGCTAGTGGCATAGTCTATTGTAGGTGGCTCTCACGCTAGCGGCATAGTCTATTGTATGTGGTTCTCACGCTAGCGGCATAGTCTATTGTATGTGGTTCTCACGCTAGTGGCATAGTCTATTGTAGGTGGCTCTCACACTAGCGGCATAGTCTATTGTATGTGGTTCTCACGCTAGTGGCATAGTCTATTGTAGGTGGCTCTCACGCTAGCGGCATAGTCTATTGTAGGTGGCTCTCACGCTAGCGGCATAGTCTATTGTATGTGGTTCTCACGCTAGTGGCATAGTCTATTGTAGGTGGCTCTCACGCTAGCGGCATAGTCTATTGTATGTGGCTCTCACGCTAGCGGCATAGTCTATTGTATGTGGCTCTCACGCTAGCGGCATAGTCTATTGTATGTGGTTCTCACGCTAGTGGCATAGTCTATTGTAGGTGGCTCTCACGCTAGCGGCATAGTCTATTGTATGTGGTTCTCACGCTAGCGGCATAGTCTATTGTATGTGGCTCTCACGCCAGCGGCATAGCCTATTGTATGTGGCTCTCACGCTAGCGGCACAGTCTATTGTATGTGGCTCTCATGCTAGCGGCATAGTCTATTATATGTTGCTCTGACGCTAGCGGCATAGTCTATTGTAGGTGGCTCTCATGCTAGCGGCATAGTCTATTGTAGGTGGCTCTCACGCTAGCTGCGTAATCTATTTTATGTGGCTCTCACACTAGCGGCACAGTCTATTGTATGTGGCTCTCACGCTAGCGGCATAGTCTATTATATGTTGCTCTGACGCTACCGGCATAGTCTTTTGTATGTTGCTCTGACGCTAGCGGCATAGTCTATTGTAGGTGGCTCTCACGCTAGCGGCATAGCCTATTGTATGTGGCTCTCACGCTAGCAGCATAGTTTATTGTATGTGGCTCTCACGCTAGCGGCATAGCCTATTGTATGTGGCTCTGACGCTAGCGGCATAGTCTATTGTATGTGGCTCTCATGCTATCGGCATAGTCTATTATAGGTGGTTCTCACGCTAGCTTTTCTGACTACTGAAAAGAAACCGATGTCATTCCTCTCGTTAATCAACTAAGCTGGGACTCAGTCCACACACGTCGCTGGATCAAACAATAAAATCCATTGCCGATTTGTTGATATCAACCCTGCAGTACGTTTCCAGCATGGTACACATATGTCCAATATAATCGACCATCCGCTAATAGACATCGACACAGTCACTCCGGCCATCACTACCAGCCTCCCTGTGTGTGACGCCGTGCCAGCCATCAGGGAAATGCAACCCTTGCACGACGTTTCTGTTTCATCCTTTGTTTTTGCTCACTTTTGTTCTATTGTCCTCGTTTTGGACCACCTTTTATCACTGATTTTATTTTGACTCGCTGTTGACGTCACTCACCGCACCAATCCCAGTTTAGAGGTGAACAGCTGTAAAGGGAGCATTACATCAAGTAGCAAGCAACACCCGTCAGTGAGAAACAATTCTTTCTCGCATATAATCTACGCTGATTTTTACTAAAGTTACTCTTTGGAGTCTTTTTAATCTCCAGGTCTACGTTTTTGTCTATTGGCATATCTCATAATGCCGGTCTCTCAGATATGGAATCAGCATAGTTTCTCTCCATTGTATTTGCATAGTTATATATATATATATATATATATATATATATATATATATATATATATATATATATATATATATATATATATATATATATATATATATATATATATACATATATATATATATATATATATATATATATATACATATAGATATATATATATATATATTATACATACACATTATTCATTGAGGTCGCCTGTATAATAATAGTTTGTTAGTTATGTATGTATATAACTTTTACGGCATGACCACCAAAAATAACATATACAAAACTAAGTAGTATCATATTTGAACTAAACCTGGAATTTGTTGCTTTGGGTGGTGATCTTGTTGAAACCGATAGTAATAATAATAATACAATTCATAATTATTTACATTGATTATTCAACTTTTTTTTATCATTTGTGGTGTTGTTGATTTTTTTATTTAAACAACCTGCCAACTTTCGAAATTCCCCAATAGTCTAGCCAACTTTTGTAATCGCGCAATATTCTAATAATGAGGCGTTTCGTTATTTTATATAAATACGGAACAAATTTACTTGTTGAATTGTACACTTTCACCATGAGCATGGATGTCAGAAAAAGACTTTGTGTATATTACGATGATAATGAGACTATTGTCCGTTGTACACAGTAATTTACATATAGATTAATACCAGCCTAAATGGTGAGAAGCAAACTTGCTGATGCTTTTGACAAAGTAGGAGCTGGAGTTTTGAAAAGCAACTTATATATACCCTACATCCTACCCATGACAACGTAATGTTTATTTCAGTCACTTTACTCCAGCTTATTAGTTTTGAGTTTCATAATATACATAAAAATATTAAATGCGGACACACGCACGCACGCACGCACGCACGCACGCACGCACGCACGCACGCACGCACGCACGCACGCACGCACGCACGCACGCACGCACGCACGCACGCACGCACGCACACACACACACACACACACACACACACACACACACATAAATTACAAGCAAATTCCAATTATACATACCAATTCCAAAATACCAATTTCAATGATAAATTCCATATCGAAATAACCGTATGTGAACGGAGCAACCATATACATACTCAACACAATAAATAAAATGCTAATTTCAGGGCAGATTTTTCAATTTATGCATGTGTTGATACATAATAGCGAACAAATAGCGAACAAATACGACATATGTAAAATATTATATTTTATTGATTATTTTAGCGAATAATTTGAGTTAAAAAGTTACATGACGTAATTAAAAATTCCACCTACACAATCGTAGCCACAAACTATACTGTGTGGAATTCAATACATTTCTGTAGAATATTTATAAAATTCTTCATATTTTTCTATAGGTAATCACGCTATTTTGATTTGTTTGCGATAGTATTGTGTGTGATTTGTTTACCAGGAATGACCCGATGCAGACGACGTATCTCCCACCCAACACACCTACCTGCTTCCACTGCTACCGGCGGGGGGCATTGCGCTGCATACCATACGACTGGCTTTGCGACGGCGAAAACGACTGCTCGGGCGGATTTGACGAGCGCAACTGTACCAATACCTTCCCGGAAAAAGGTATCTATCCGATTGTTGTGTGTTTATAGAGTGTAATGCAAAAACATTAGTGACGTTTGTCAACACCAATACTATGTAATGGTTAATTACATATACTAGCTTACTCCCGTCGATGTAGCAAAAAGGGTGAAACCTCATTTGAGTTTCAAATAGGCGGCTATTATAGCGTTCCTTAGGATTCCTGCAAAAGTTGTCATATGGTTGGTTTTCTTCAACATTTCACAGTACACGGGTGCACCATTAACACATATGCTGCGTTTAATTCGACAAAATCACATAACCGTCAGAAAAACACACTCAAAGCAGATACCCCTCAATTTCGACCCACCTCGGTGAATTATTTATAAATGGTGATACGGTGCCATCGAAAGAATGATCTAATGAAGTAGTAAAGAAAATATTAACTTTTCCAACGTATCCAGTGTGAAGCTACTCGGACAGATTCACTCATTAAACAACCACGAAGGTAGTTATTTTGAGTGATGTTCTACCTGTCGGACAAAGACGGACACAGTTGGCGATTTGATTGTTGAACCACTCTGCGGCTTTTGTTGGCCACAAACTACATTTACGACTGAAACAGTGAGATGCCAACGACCACGGGAACCAATTACATTTCGACAACGTTTGCCTCGTTCTATCCGGCGACAGAACAAGAAATGCTCCACATAATCGTGTCCTCACCAAATAAATCTTTGAGCTCGACCCGATCAAAGAAGTGAGAACGTGGCTCGCCAACAACATGCTTAAACCAAACGACGTAAAAACGGAACTCGTCGTTTTAGCGTCAAGCCACGGTTTACGATCTCTTAAAACAGTTTTGATGTCAGGTTAGTGTCAGGTTAGTGACCAGCAAATGGAACAATTGTCTTACGTCCGTGATCTTGGATGCTATACGATCGACATGTAAGTATGACCCAACACATGAATTCAGTATGCTGAACTACATATTACCACCTCTAAAATATCGGCAGATTCCGTCAATACCTCTCTCACGATGCAACTTGTCCAAGCGCTATTAACATCAAGTATTTATTACTCCAATTCTTTACTTCATGGCCTGCCCATAACACGACTTGGGGAAATGCAGCGTCTGCAAAATACATGAGCGCGTATAATTACAAGAACCAGTCGCCGTGCACAGATCACACCCGTTCTGAAAGAGCAACACTGGCTTCCAGTCCACTGCCGTAGAGAGTATAAGATACTGTCGCACACCTTCCGTGCTATCCACCACAACACTGGCTTCCAGTCCGCTGCCGTAGAGAGTATAAGATACTGTCGCACACCTTCCGTGCTATCCACCACAACACTGGCTTCCAGTCCGCTGCCGTAGAGAGTATAAGATACTGTCGCACACCTTCCGTGCTATCCACCACAAAGCACCGGAATACCTCAGTTGGCTGCTGTCCGTGTCCGGGTCGATGCATTCACTGCGATCTGAATCAACCTTTTCATTGACTCTGCCACGAACACGAACACGAACACGAACAGCTACGCTTCGCACATTTACCAAAGCAGCGGCAACTCTGACAACTGCGCCAGTTTTCAACGGTAGTTGAAGATCTATCTTTTTCGGCAGGTGTATACCTGAGAGAATATTACGTTTATCTGCATTAATTTCAATAATTTTTTTTTTCTCAATCCGTGAATGCTTTAACTAACTGTTTTAATTACTCAAGTCCATGTATACTTTTAGCTGTAGCGCCCTTTTAGTGTATTAATATATATATATATATATATATATATATATATATATATATATTATATATATATGTATATTATATATATGTATATATATATATATATATATATATATATATATATATATATATTTATATATATATATATATATATATATATATATATATATATATATATATATATATATATATATATATATATATATATATATATATATATATATATATATACATATATAGTGTCCAGAGGGGGCGTCTTGCCGCAGGCCTAGGGCAAGACGGGGTCGTTTTGACCCATAACAGTAACAGTCTTTCTCCATTTATAAAATTCGAATATTGGAACTAAATTAACTATTGCTACAAGCGTAAACATAAAACAAATGCATTACGTTTAATTTGATCCAAACAGGCAACACATCTGCATCATCTAATCACTACCGTACTCCCTGTAAGTACAAATAAAATAACATAATCTTGGCGCACTGTACAACTGACACTGTACCCACGCCTCTCGAGGAGGCGTGTATGGCAGGCCGATAGGGCCATAAACGCGAAGATAGTTACGCGTTGAATTAGATAGTAACGCGCTGATATATCAACCAATGACAAAGCGAAGATAGTTACGCGTTGATATATCAACAAATGAAACGCGAAGATAGTTAATTTTTAAATAATTGGCGTTCGAATGCTGGGTTGTGGAGCAAAGATTTAAAAAGATTTGACAAGATTTCCATCCCAAACTACAAGTTCCAGATGGCAAGTGGACAAGGAAGCCATTGGCTTATCGAAAGTCCAACAATGTTATCATTTATGTGTAGCCCGCCGTGATCATATATCTGTCAATTCTATTTTTAAACATATTCACACTACTAGCATTAACACAATCATTTGGCAGTTTGTTCCATTCATTTATCACCCTCTGTGATAAAGAGTACGTTCTCATGTCCAACCTACACTGCTCCTTAACTAATGCTGCTTTGTGTCCTTTGGTTCTACTGCCTTCTTTAAGTTTGAAGAACATATTCCTATCAACATCCTCATAACCGTTCACTATTTTAAACACTTCTATTTGGTCTCCTCTTAGTGTCCTGGTCTCTAGTGTTGTCAAACCACATTGTAATAAGCGATTTTCGTAACTAAGGTCTCTCAATTCGGGAATCATTTTAGTTGTTCTTCATTTTATTCTTTCTAGCTTGTCTATGCCCTTCTTACGATACGGCCTCCATGCTGGTATACAATACTCCAAATGTGGTCTAACTATTGCTGTGTACAGGTGTACAATTAGCTGTTTCTACTTATACGTGATAGTACTCTTAATTAGCCCTAGACTTTGATTTCCTTTCGAAGCAGCAATCCCACATTGCTCTGAAACTTTCATGTCAGCACTAAATGTTACACCTAAGTCCTTTTCTTGTGTGGTTCTACCTAGTACAGCATCCCCCATTTTATATTCTTCGTCCATGTTTCCATGTCCTATGTGTATGCATTTACACTTCCCAAAATTGAATAACATTTGCCATTTTTCTGACCATTTAACTAATTTATCTAGAGCATCCTGTAAACTTTGTTTATCTGTATATCTGTATCATTAATTCTGAATACTTTTGTGTCATCTGCAAATCTTCCAAATTAGTTATATATATATATATATATATATATATATATATATATATATATATATATATATATATATATATATATATATATATATATATATATATATATATATATATATATATATATATATATATATATATATATTAAAAACAGTATAGGGCCTAATGCTGATCCCTGTGGTATGCCACTCAGAACAGATTTCCAGTTTGAAATCTCACCATCTACTATTACTCTCTGTCTTATGTGTGTAAGCCACTTTTCTATCCAGTTGATTGCATCATTGCCTATACCATGGGTTTTTAGTTTAAGTAACAATCTTTGATGTGGCTCTTTATCGAAAGCTTTCTGAAAATCTAAATAGACAACATCCACTGGTGACCCATCATCTACCCACTTTGTAATTTCTTCCAAAAAACATAAGCGATTGGTTAGGCATGACCTTGCTTTTAAGAACCCATGTTGAGATGTATTTATTCATTTATGTTTTACAAGTAATGCCATCATGTGGTCTCTAATTAATGTTTCGAGTAATTTACATACAACAAATGTTAAACTCACTTTTCTATAATTTTCTGATTTGTTCCTCGATGTTCTCTTAAATAGCAGTGTAATGTTTGCCTCTTTCCATTCTGAAGGAACTATTCCTTCTTCTAGTGACAAGTTAAACACTTTTGCTAGTGGTGTACTAATTTGCTCAACAATTTCCTTAAGCAGTTTTGGTGGTATCCCATCAACTCCAGGTGATTTATTATCTTTCATTTTCTTAATTTTATTTGCTATCATTTTAGGAGTTACACATAACTGCCCCAACTGTTCTGATTTATTTCCTTCAAATTTAGTAGTGAGCTTATATTTTCTGTGGTAAAAACTGAGCTGAAATACTCATTCAGGACCTCTGCCATCTGAAACCCGTCTGAAATTATGTTTTCACTGACCTTATCTCGAACTTTCTGTTTACTCCTTACATAAGCATAGAAACTCTTGCTGTCATTTTTTATATTAACTGCCAATTTATTTTCAAAGGTTCTTTTAGATTTTCTAATTTCAGTTGTAGCTAGGTTAAGTGCCTCTTTGAAGTTTGTGTAGTCTTCTACATTTCCAGTGTGTTTATATACCCTTCACAGCATCTGTTTGTGAATTTTTTTTCCAATAGCCTC
Organism: Lamellibrachia columna; assembly: GCA_963662155.1. NCBI lineage: Eukaryota > Metazoa > Annelida > Polychaeta > Sabellida > Siboglinidae > Lamellibrachia > Lamellibrachia columna. Next base: position 22,273,253 of record OY759261.1, on the reverse strand, counting down.
TTTTGACATATGTTTCTTTCTGGACCTTTTCCCTTGTTTTCTTAGTGGAAAAAAATCGCAATAATACCCTCAATCTCATATTTTAAACAAGTCCAGCATTCTGTTGCTGTCTTGTTCTTCAGCAAGTTGTTCAAATCTATATTTGCTAGATACGTTCTCATCTCTTTATATTTGCCTTTGTTGAAGTTCTATTCCCTGTTTTTACTTTTATATTAAAATGGATTTGGTTATGGTCACTTGAACCCAAAGGTTCGTGTACATTAACATTGTCAACTAAGTCATTTTGAGAAGACAAAATTAAATCTAACACATTCCCACCTCTGGTTGGTTCCAAGACATGTTGAGTAAAGAAACAATAATGTTTTAGAAGTAGAAACTGATGGTCGTCACCTCCTGCACTCTCTAATGATTCCCATTGTATATGGCCATGGTTCAAATCACCCATTATAACACATTCCCCCTTGCACACCTCCCTTATCGCGTTTTGCAATTTTACATCTTCCTCTTGTTGATAAACTACTCCTATTGTTAATGTTGAGTTCCTTGTAACTATGTTACACCAAATTGCTTCCTCACAATCTGCTTCACTTGTCAGTGTTATTTCATATGCTTGGATATATTCTTTAATAGATAAAATTACTCCACCTCCCCTTATTTCTCGTCTATCCTTCCTAAACTTTACATAGCCTAGCTCAGCATCTACTATATCTTTATTTGCCCATGATTCTGTGATGCCTATTACATGAGGATCAATATCTGCTACCATAATGTCTAACTCACTTTTTTATTTACTATGCTCCTGGCATTTAAGCATACACATTTAAGTCATTGTCTGAAATTATTGGTGAACATTTATTTGGATGTGTATTTGTAGTAGTACTCCTTTGAATTTTCTCTGTCAGTTCCCCCTGCGCATCTAGTTTAAATAATGTATGGTACCTGTGCCCTTGTCGATAACTCTGGCAAACTCACACCCAAGAACTGCAGCACCCTTCCCTGTCAGATGAATTCCATCTCTCATGAAAAAGTCATCTCTTCCCACAAAGTTTTACCACATGTCTACGAAGCCTACTCCCTCCTCCATACATACCTTCTGTAATTGTATGTTGATCGCCATCCTCCTACAGTTCCTATATTCCTCACCCCTGCCTCCCATTATTGGTAATATCCCCGACAATACAATCTGTCCAACTCGTGCCTCTTTAAGTGTCTTGATCAACCTCCTGTACTTACCAACGATGGCTGACGTTCCCTCCTTCTCGGCATTGTTCGTTCCCACATGCACGAGAACAGCACCTCCTGCTCTTGTTATCCTCGACCATCCTGCCACCTGACAATCCCTCTTCACTCACTCGTTTATCTTCCTTTTGTTGCCCATTCTTCTTTTTTCCATCTTTCTTCTTCTTACCAGCGTTCTCCTTCACATTGCCACTGCTCTCCTTGTTCTCACCACCCATGTTCTCCTCGTTTTCACTACCTCTGCTCTCCTCTGTCTCACCACCTCTGTTCTCCTCGTTTTCACTACCTCTGCTCTCCTCGTTCTCACCGCCTTTGCTCTCCTCTGTCTCACCACCTCTGCTCTCATCGTCTCATCGCCTCATCTTCTTTCTCACTCTGCCCTGTCATCATCAAAATCATATGCCTTAACTCATTTACCTGCTCCTGCAGATATTTCACTGTCATACACCCCCGACACACGAAATTATATTTGAATTTGTACACCCGGACTTTGCAAAGTCTACCCAGCTGTCGCAGCTAGAGCATGTCAAATTACGTTTCGCCTTTACTTGGCGTTTGCACGGCGCCATGTTAGAAATTCAATTTATATTTGTTTATAATCCGTTTATAATCAATTTATACTAGGTAGTCTTCACAAAGACTGTTTTTGTGTTGTAATAAACTCTTTATGCTATTTTACTTATGTCTTAATTACATTTACAACTACTGCCTTGCAACTTACTTTCTATGTAACAGCAGAAATTTCAACGACCCTCTTTAAATTACATTGAATTACTCTCTACGGGTAACTTTTAACAGTAAATGTTACCAAAACAAAATAGTCAGGTTCTCAATCTTTAATAAGTACTAAATTATTTACAATAATATTGTGTCTCGTATTATGTACCCAACCACAACAAACCTTAATTATCGCTCGCGCTACCGAGTCTTCGGCGATCTACGATATAAACTACCCTAAATTACTCCTATAGCTAACTTTTAACAGCAACTATTGCCTAAACAAGGACTCTTGTAAGTTTATGTTTAATATACACGTAATAATAATACTTAAACGTTTAATACTCCACGCTTTAGACAAATATCCAATCCACCAAATTCAACTCCATGTTCTCCACCCACATAGGGGGTCAGTACAAATCTAGGATAGAAACTGGTAACTGTAGCATCGTCGTCAATAAAGAATATAGACGGGTCTACTATAACAAGCCCAGGCCTACTTACGCTTCTACAACATTCCCATTACGGACGGTAGCTCCGGCCGGCGTGTTTTCATTCTCACTTTGGATGGTTCGCTGAGTTAATCACTTTTCACCAATTCAGAATTTCCGTTGGAGGCTGGTAGACCCCTACTGACCAGCGAACAATTTTTCATTTCTTTGCATACTAAACTGTCAAGGAGTGCCCGGTCTGAGCACATGATATCAGTTTCAAGTAAAGTTATATCCACTTCAATGCATTCCATTGTTTGAATTACTTGAAACCATATAAAACAAACAGAGAATACGAATATGAAACATAGTAACTTGAATTGTGGGGCCTAATGTTTTTTTTAAGATAACGATTATTCACATAAAACGTTTTCCAACGTTGTATGCTTACATTGAGCAGTATGTTGCCAGCTATTTTCGTACGTATTGTTGTAAATTACCACCGTTTGTTGTTCATAATGCGTAACTAAGACTAACTTGCATTGGTTCACCATCTGATGCGTAGCTAAACGAGTTGTCATTGGTTAACATATCAACGCGTTACTATACAATTCAACGCGTAACTATCTTCGCGTTTTCATTGGTTGATATATCAACGCGTTACTATTTAATTCAACGCGTAACTATCTTCGCGTTTTCATTGGTTGATATATAAACGTGTAACTATCTTCGCGTTGTCGTTGGTTGATATATCAACGCGTTACTATCAAATTCAACGCGTAACTATCTTCGCGTTTATGGCCGTGGGTATAGTGACATGGCATGCGGCTTTGATTCCTGTACTCGTTGCTCGTGTTGATGCGTCGTCTCTTTGGCTTCTTCGTTGTGTCTTTGGTTCCGTTTTGTGTCCCTCATCTAGGGAATCTTAAACTTAAATGGGTGCAGTTATTACGGTGCAGTACATTCATGCTAAATATACTATATCAATAAAGGTTATGATGTTGTTAATTTAGAGTAACTTTGAGATCAAAAAAGCAAAATAATTTGGGCATTTTAATTATACGAAACTCCCAACTAGCTCCGTATCATTCAACCAATGAAAATTGTTGTACATTCCCTTTAGCCAGTCGTGTGTACGCACGCCATTGCAACCCATAGTTCATATTTATTCAAGGAAGTGAAAACGTACATCTATTTGGTAGATAATATATGAATGATGATTTTCTTCTAACTACAACTATTGATTTACTTCACTCAACGTTGAGTGAAGTATATAAATAGTTGTAGTTAGAAGAAAATCGTGGTTCGTGTTTACTATTTTCTTTCAGACGGGTCAAAAGAAAGCGTCGACACGAAACAAAGCGGCGGCGTGAACGGTGTGGTCGTCGGTCTACTTGTATTGTTCGGCCTCCTTGTCGCTGGCGCCATTGTCGTGGCTCTCCTCCGAAAGTTCAAAGTCAAGTCTCGTCATCGTGCCGATAGGTCAAGGTTAGTACCCTTAGCAAAACAATCTATAGAATTGTTGTACAATATTGTATATGATTTTTGCGGACACAACTGTGTAGAATTCAGAAAATATTCTATATAATTTTCATAGAATGTACTATAGCATATTTTTATGGAACATTCTATTTTTGTGGACACAGCTATGCAATGTGTAGTTTCTATAGTTTTCTAATCTACGTTCGGCTATGCTATGTAGAATCCTATAAAATGATATTCAAGTCAATATAACATTGAAGTAGAAAAAAAATTCAAAAGAATCAATATTATTATATAGTTTAAAAAATATACTATACTATGTAGAATTCTATAGAATTCAATATAATTTTTATATATTTCTATGGTTTTTTACTAAGGTTAATATGGGTAGAATGCTACAAATACATGCATGAAATATTCATCTTGGACGAAGCCACATTTGGTTCACATCGTGTGCCCGCGTAATGGACGACCGTGATGTGTGAACCGTGGTTGTTTCCTGCTTATTTGACATGCAAGGACAAACACCATCCCTCTTATTCGACGATTCGTGGGGACGATGTTTATGGTCCGAGCTGTATCGTCTCCGTTCGCTCACACCCTCTACTGCACCTGGTGGGAATCTCATCTATATATATATATGTCTTCTACGCCCCTGATCGGCCTGTATGATATCGTTCGTTCAATACAGCACGCCGGAATTACAAGGAAAGAACCCGTGTTGTCTGTCTGAGGGTTTGTAACATCCTCACTAGCAAGTATTACCAAGTACTACCAAGTACTACCAAGTACAACCCAGTACTACCAAGTACTACCAAGTACTACCAAGGTGGTAGTACTTGCTACAGTACCCATGGCAGTTCGACCTTTTGAAACGTATTTTTTTCAGTTTATCCCACACAAAGTGTGGATTTACGCTGAATAATTTGTACATAGTCCTACTTCCTGTCATTTTCGTCGTGTTTTGGGGAAGTAGACGCGCCCGCGCCCAAATAAGAACGTTCCAACGAAATGCTCATCCTTACACGTTCGACCAGCGACGACGGGTCCACTGCCAATTAAGGCAAAGTTCCCGTAGGCGAGCCGCGTAAGATCATTGATTGTCACAGCAGCTGACTGTTCCAGGTTTGCTGGAAAACATCCGTTTTACCTGGACAACGGTTATTATGTGTGATTGAATAATCACATATCGTGCTTGATTGCTTCTAATTCCCGACGCTCAAGCCCACAACATATTAAGACCAAATTAGAAGTTGTTTCAGTTTAACGTTATATAATGGTTTATAAAACTGTTCTAGAGTTGCACTATGGAAACAATATTGGATTGGAATTTTATTCGTAGAAAATATGAAGTTACTAATGTATGCACGGATATTATATATTTATATTGACAAGACGTCCTAGCCCTGGACAGCAAGACCACTTAGTTACAAACCAGGACGTATAATGTCATAGTGGACGCCGGGGGTGGGGGCTGGGCACTGAGTATATTTTGAGTGCACCATCCTTGATCACTTATCTAATTGATCTCCCGCCAGAAAACGTGTTAGACTTCTGTTGAAAATATCCTTGTAAAACTAAATTAAGTTGCACAAAGTTCCTCTCAAATTAATTAAGTTCTTGTAAATATGTATCCTTAAGTTTGTTAATAATTCGATGCGTATAATAATGTGCGTTGGAAACACATAATATAGCCCTGTTGGCAATGTATTGAGTACCCTCCAGATTAACTGATTAAATTATTTGGGAGGTGGGAGGTGGACTCTCACAAATGGTGGGAGGTGGGTGGAATATTGGTCCCACAAACAGGTGGGGAATGGGAGGTTGGCCCCCTGAAAACAGATGGGAGGTGGGAGATGGGAGATTGAGACTAACAAATGCTAATGTCTTGGCACCGTTCCGTTACACAGAGTATATTTCTGTGGTCGTTTGTTTTCAGCTTAAATACATTAACTGAGCAGGAATCTCCACATGTAGATGATCACGGTCGTCCGTCTAGTTACTCAATGGCGATGGATATCGGTTATGCGGAAAGCGATTGTCGGACAGTACCATATTGTGTGCCTGCCGTTCCCTATGATCCGCCACCACCATACGACGAATGCCAAGGATGGGTCTGAACAAGGCCCGGGTCAACCAATGAGATGCAATTAAGATGTATCTTCCAGCGAACACAAACGGGAGGATCCTAACCCAGAAAAGGGGGATGTTTCCCCCAAGAGACACCAGGCGGCCGAACTTCTAATTATCCACATTCAACAGAATACGCACGCACGGGGGAAATTGTGTTATTTGATGTTTTCCATTGGGGCCAAATTTAACCTACCAATATAATAAATTTGTGGCTTTATAATCTTTTCATATATATATATATATATATATATATATATATATATATATATATATGTATGTATATATATATATATATATATATATATATATATATATATATATATGTATATATATATATATATGTATGTATATATATATATATATATATATATATATATATATATATATATATATATATATATATATATATATTACCAGATTACAAGACTGACAAAAATACCTATCTAAAAAGAAATTGGTAGATCCACTATTTGGATCACCGTGTAAATATTATAATGAAGAATATCATATTAATTACAAAACGTGTATTAATCGCCGTGGGATTCACAGTGGATGACACTTTCCCAACACGTTGTCTTCCCGAGTGATATTGTTTGCTTGATCAGGCAATGGTACAATTTACCCAAGAAATTTTACAACTTGCCGTAGCACAATATCATTCACAAACGCCAGTCATTACATAAAGCATGCCAAGACGCTCATTAACAGAATACTGAACAGCATAATATGAATTTCATGAGGAACCACGTGCCCACAAACTGTTAACAAGTAGACTTTGCCAAAGTTGATAAAATTACCTTTTTTTGTTCTTTAAAATAGCGCAGTTTTAACCTTGCAATTTAAGAAAACGCATACAGAAATAGCATATCAGGGGCTGATATATAGTGGCAACTTATGCTGGCTGGAATAATACGTTATTTATTTGATGTGCCCTGCTGATATCTGCCTGGTGCAGAGATCCTGGGCATTCTGTTTTTTAGTTGATTCTCCCAAGAAGATCGTTTTGTGTGGCGTGTTTATAAGTGCTTGTTCTGAAGGAACTATTCCACCCATGACTGAGGTTGGTGAAATGCTACATTTCATAATTATTGTGTATTTGTGCCTTCAGGACTTTTATGTCGTACGAGCTCCATTCTTAATGTTGTATTTCATGCAAGCTTTTGGGTAATTAGCTGTATTGTTTATGCGTGAGCGATAATCTTTTGGGTAATTAGCTGTATTGTTTATGCGTGAGCGATAATCTCTGCCAACACGTCTTGCTTATATATTATATAATTTGTCATGATTTTCAGAACACTTTAATTAACTCTTTCAAAGTGTTATCATGTTTGATTTGTATGATGTCCGTCGGGTTGATTTAAGAAGTACATTCTAAGCAAACAAGGATCCATGTTCTATAAAACCCACTACCGCTTAATCAACATAAGCCCTCCAGTATGTTTTCGGCATGCCACATATATCTCCAATAGAATCGAACATCCCCTAAATATACAAACAAAGTCACTCCGGCCATCAATGTGTACTAATATGCATTTTACCCCACGACAGTATTCATATGGAATAGACTACCCCCATCTGCTCTTCTACACATCTTCCCGTCATTACCAGTCCTCCTGTGTGTCGCTGTGCCAGCCATCGGGGAATGTAACCCTTGCACGGCGTCCACGTCCTCTAAAGTTGACAAGTTGATGTATATAGTTGCACCCTTTGTTGTTATTCTTACTTACTTACTTACTTACTTACTTACTTACTTACTCACTTACTTACTTACTTACTTACTTACTTATCCTCTTTGTGCCGTGTGGCACATAAGACTCGCACAAAATCTCACCAGACCCCTCTGTCTTGGGTCTCCTTGCTGCTGTGCCCCATGTTAACCCAGCAGCCTTCAGTTCTTCCATTGTTCGTCGCCACGTTGTTCTCGGCCTGCCTCTTTTTCTGTTTCCTTCTGGCGTCCAGGTTTGCGCTGTTTTTGCTGGCAGATCGTTGTTCATCCTGTAGACATGACCAAGCCATGTCCACCTTCTCTTTTTCAGGATGAGGCAGATGTGTTGTTATTTTGTTGCTTGGTGAAGTCTGGTGTTGGAGATGGTCTCGGGCCAGTACACTTTCAGTATATTCCTTAGGCAGGTGTTGTGGAAGTTGAAATGTCTATTGGGTGTCGTTTTGCGTCATGCTCCAGCACTCTGAACCGTAGAGGAGCACAGAGAGGACATTGCTCTGGTAGATTCTGAGTTTGTTTTTTGGGAGTATACTGACGATCTCCATAGCAGCTGTAGATTTGCAAATGCTGACCTGGCTTTTCCCAATTGTGTTTTGATGTCTTCTTCTACACCTCCTTGGAGACTGATGGTGCTGCCCAGGTAAGTGAACTTGTTGACGTACTCGAGTCGATGATTGTTGATCATGATAGGTTGCTGTGTCAGGTTGCTGTGTCAGGTTGCTGTGTCAGGTTGCTGTGTCAGGTTGCTGTTTGTTAATACTTTTGACTTTTTCTGCATTGACTGAGAGACCAATGGAACTGGCTTGTTGCTCTAGGTTGCTCGTTTTCCTTTGTACCTGGAGTGTGAGAAGGCAGAACGAGGTCATATGCTGTTGTTTGATCATGTTTTTGTGTTGCCCAGTCGATGGCTAGGGTGAATAGAAGCGATGGCATGACATATCCTTGTCTGACGCTGGATTTCACAGTTAATTTGGTAGTTGAGTTTCCGACACTACAGGAGAAGTTCCTGTAGAAGATCTGGATGAGTTTCACCAGCTTTTCTGGAATTCATATTCCATGCCTCAGGATTTTCCAAAGGCTCCTCCTGTGCAAACTGTCGAATGCTTTTTCGAAATCTACGAAGTTAACATAGATTTGTCTTTGCCATTCATTCAATAGTTGTTGTTATTCACTTTTGTTTTATTGACCTCGTTTTGGACCAACTTACGTCACTTATTTTACTCGCTGTTAACTTCACGCACAGCACTAATCCCACCTTAGCTGTGAATAGCTGTAAAGGGAGTACTACATCAAGCATCAGTGTAGTGTATAATGTAACAAACTTCCAGTTTTTGGTGCAGATGTTGTTTTCGCGATAGTCGCTAGATGGCGAAGCTGCTCAGCAGATGTATATTTACAGTTCCCAAACTAAATTGTTTGTACTTTTAAAGGTGTATAATCAAATCGATTTTTTTGCTAGTCTCATTTCAAATCTTTTTTTGCGAACAACCAAACCTACCTAGTATCCACTGCAAAATGCTAGCTCGTTTGTGCAACTTTTATATGCAGTTTTTGTGAAATCATCAAACAAACTATTGCATTAGTTAATACTTGTTCAAGCATTAACTGAAGTGAAAATCGAAATTCTGAAAAATCACGATTTTCTTCCTTGGTTCGTAACTTCGTCATGTGATCGGCGAGAGGATGGATATCAAGCCCATGATCAGCATTGATCTACACATTATTTACCATTTTGGATATGCACTATTTTGATCCTTACCAGGTCTCACGATGATTTGAAAAAAATATGCATTTAAAAATTCGACTGCATAAGCTGTTCACACACTACATATCTGGACACTAATGAACCGGAGTTGCGATAGGCTAAATCGGTTGAGGTAGCAGTGTTAACTGTATTATAGGTGGAATAGTGTTTCACATCAACTTATATTTTCTTCCACAGTAGAGTGCATGCTGCATTTGGATATGTGTAGTGTGTATTGTTTTGTGTTTATTATACATATGTTGTTTGACATCTTGATAACATTGTTTTTTATGCAGATGTATCAGCACTAGCGGACCATGCAGGGTCATCCTGCTTAGTATCGGTTGCTATAGTTGTTTAGTACCAGTTGTTGTTGTTGATTGTTTTTAATGTGATTCGTAATTGTGATAAACACTGGTTTTGACGCTTTTTATTAAACTTTGCTAATATTGATCTTTGTGTATTTTCCTTGACATCTTTCTAAAATATTTTTTTTTACATTTTCATATGCTGTAATACATTATTACAGTGGCCTATGTTAAGAACTCTTAAGTCAGCAAGACTGACAGATATAAAGTATATAATCAAGAGGATGATGACATTTGGTCTACAACTCGCTGTCCCGCACCTGCCTTCACTGAGCAGTAGCACTGTATATGTGCAAAATGTGGTAAACTGTCTGCAGATGACGGAAAAGCGCTGACCAGTTATTTTCCACACTGGAGGCCATATTAACATTTTGCATGACTGTAAGAACATGAGACCATAAAATGAATATAAAACTTCATGACATCCACTGGCGATATGTTACCAATGTGCTGAACAGTTTCGTGAAAATCACTTAGCTCCAGCATTTTTAAAGGCAAACGCTTCCCCTAAAAATACCAGATATCGCAAAATATTAATACGTTTAGGGTATTTAGAGGATGTCACTACCAAAATGCCTAAGCGTTTTTTAATTCGCTTCACACTGCAACTTGTCATTGCTAAAGATCCAACATTTTAAACGTTTCAGCTTTCCTGGCTGAACACTGTTACCTCGTGTGACAACAAAATCATTGACATCGGCTAAATTATGTTTGACAGCACTAGTAGCAATGACCCACATTGATATGTTAGAAATATCCTCATCTGAGGTGCAGGTGTGCAAGTGCAGGTGTGCTTCACTTCGCGGTGTCTTGACAATTATTTCTGACTTGATGAACAAAGTCCGACCAACATAAATCGGGCACCCGAAGGACCTCTTCTCCCGGGCACCTGAAGGACCTCACCTAGATACGCCCTAGAAAACATTCACAAGACGTTCCCCGAATTCCCTGTTGGCTACGGTAAACAAAACGTTTTGCCATGGATGTAAGGATGCGAGTTCGTCTGTGTACAACACTGGTCTCTCTGGGGCCCTACGTGTAAGGATGTGAGTTCGTCATTGTACAACACTTGTTTTTCTGGGCCTGCATGTAAGGATGTGAGTCCATTAGTCTACAACACTGGTCTCATTGTGGCCCTGGATGCATGGTTGTGAGTCCATCAGCGTACACCACTGGTCTCCCTGAGGCCCTGTATGGCTGTGAGTCTATCAGTGTACACCACTGGTCTCCCTGTGGCCCTGTATGGCTGTGAGTCCATCAGCGTACACCACTGGTATCCCTGTGGCCCTGTATGGATGTGAGTCCATCAGCGTACACCACTGGTCTCCCTGTGGCCCTGTATGGCTGTGAGTCTATCAGTGTACACCACTGGTCTCCCTGTGGCCCTGTATGGCTGTGAGTCCATCAGCGTACACCACTGGTCTCCCTGTGGCCCTGTATGGCTGTGAGTCTATCAGTGTACACCAATGGTCTCCCTGTGGCCCTGTATGGCTGTGAGTCCATCAGCGTACACCACTGGCCTCCCTGTGGCCCTGTATGGCTGTGAGTCTATCAGTGTACACCACTGGTTTCCCTGTGGCCATGTATGGCTGTGGGTCCATCAGCGTACACCACTGGTCTCCACGTGGCCCTGTATGGCTGTGAGTCTATCAGTGTACACCAGTGGTCTCCTTGTGGCCCTGTATGGCTGTGAGTCTATCAGCGTACACCAATGATCTCTCTGTGGTCCTGTATGGCTGTGAGTCTATCAGCGTACACCACTGATCTCCCTGTGGCTCTGTATGGCTGTGAGTCTATCCGTGTACACCACTGGTCTCCCTGTGGCCCTGTATGGCTGTGAGTCCATCAGTGTACACCACTGGTCTCCCTGTGGCCCTGTATGGCTGTGAATCCATCAGTGTACACCACTGGTCATCCTGCTGGGGCCCTGCCTATATGGCTGTGAATCCAACAGTGGTCTCCCTTGGATCTTGCATGTATGGTCGTGAGTCCGTCAGTGTACTGGTCTTTCTGGGCCCTTCGTGTGCTGGCATGAACGAATGAGTGAATGCGTAGTAAAGTTGACGTAATTTATGGCAGAGATATGCTAATTGGAAAGTTTGTGATAGTCGATTGGTTGACAGTTGCCAGTCGTTAGCCTTTGTGGCGAGGCAATATAATCGATAGTAAAGTTAACTATCGACAGTCGTCATCGATGGTGCAGTGAACTATCGATAGTAACGATAATTGGCAAAACAAATCAGCATGTTTACTTATGGCACAGTAATTATGTTTGTAAACCTTTTTTATATATTAGGTAATTTGCATCAACAATCGTCGATCAGTCTCTCACGGATTAGCCATAATTTGAGTCAAATGCCTGCTAGATGACGTCACCAAATCATCCTGGGCCCGAGGTTATAAACCATACTCAAGCTCAAGCTCAAGTCTGTGCTCAAGTCTGAGATTTCATGCTCACGAGAGAGTGCTCAGCTGAGTACGAAACGACGCAGTTTTTTTCAAATGCACAAGCGGCCAAATTTAACTCTCTTTTTGAAAAAGATAACAAAGATACTTCCGTATATAAATAGTGCCGTGGTGATCGAATAATTTCGGCTGCAAGCGTCTCTTTTGTGGCAAAATGCGCTGCCTTGGTTGTTCCGTGCGCACGAAAATCCGTTCACGATTAACGCCATTACGATTACCGGATCTCGTTAACGTTTTGTTTCGCCTCGTGTTTTGTCAGCTGTTTCCGTTCATTTTCGTCAGCTTTGATGGCACTTTTGAAAACGGTAATTTAACTTTCGTGTCGTGTTTTTCTTATCGAAATTGGACCAAGATAAAGCATACAAAAAGTATGTTAGACTTCATGGGTGTATTTCTAATGCAAGTAGCACAAATATATCGAATTCATCAGAATAGTTTTATGTTGTGGTCGTGTTCTGTAGGTCGAAGTTAGTATGTGGGGAAAAATATGTTTCCTCGCGAATATGCAAAATGTTGTTTTAGTCAACCGCAACATTGTGATGTTTTACGAATCTGTGACAGCGCGAGCGAGCCTCCAGAACCGAATATTGGCTTATTTACATTTCTCTGAATTGAATTCACTACAAAGCCAATAACATCTCTTTTATATGATGAAATTATTGTTATTAATGGTTATGTTGTTTGGGCCTTGGATAGAGCCTAAAACAATACATGAATGTTTCAATGATTTAAAAAAATCGTAAAACACATTGCGCAAGAGATTTATATTCTAAATCACAAGAACAATTAATTACTTTATTGATTGAGTGCAAACAAATTGTTAAGCAATATTTTTAGTTAAAATACTTGTAAAACAATTACAGTTAATTACTGAATTACAAAAAGACGTTTTGTGACAAGCTGCTACTGAACAAAATTTGTGAATAAACATACACCTCTCAAGACCAAATTGCAAGATTTTGTTTGTTATCTAATATAAACTAATGTTTTTTTATGAAACAAGAGATGAACCAGAGACAACCTCCAGACAGAAGACATCAACAACATTCAATTTGTGTGTAGTGTTTCACCAGAGACACGAGAGATGAACCACACATAACCTCCAGACAGAAGACATCAACAACATTCAAGTTTTGTGTAGTGTTTCACAGAAACACGAGCGATGAACCACACATAACCTCCAGACAGAAGACATCAACAACATTCAAGTGTTGTGTAGTGTTTCACAGAAACACGAGAGATGAACCACACATAACCTCCAGACAGAAGACATCAACAACATTCAAGTTTTGTGTAGCGTTTCACCAGAGACATGAGAGATGAACCAGACATAACCTCCAGACAGAAGACATCAACAACATTCAAGTTTTGTGTAGTGTTTCACAGAAACACGAGAGATGAACCACACATAACCTCCAGACAGAAGACATCTACAACATTCAAGTTTTGTGTAGCGTTTCACAGAAACACGAGAGATGAACCAGACATAACCTCCAGACAGAAGACATCAACAACATTCAAGTTTTGTGTAGTGTTTCACAGAAACACGAGCGATGAACCACACATAACCTCCAGACAGAAGACATCAACAACATTCAAGTTTTGTGTAGTGTTTCACAGAAACACGAGCGATGAACCATACATAACCTCCAGACAGAAGACATCAACAACATTCAAGTTTTGTGTAGTGTTTCACAGAAACACGAGAGATGAACCACACATAACCTCCAGACAGAAGACATCAACAACATTCAAGTTTTGTGTAGTGTTTCACAGAAACACGAGAGATGAACCAGACATAACCTCCAGACAGAAGACATCTACAACATTCAAGTTTTGTGTAGCGTTTCACAGAAACACGATCGATGAACCACACATAACCTCCAGACAGAAGACATCTACAACATTCAAGTTTTGTGTAGCGTTTCACAGAAACACGAGCGATGAACCACACATAACCTCCAGACAGAAGACATCTACAACATTCAAGTTTTGTGTAGCGTTTCACAGAAACACGAGCGATGAACCACACATAACCTCCAGACAGAAGACATCTACAACATTCAAGTTTTGTGTAGCGTTTCACAGAAACACGAGCGATGAACCACACATAACCTCCAGACAGAAGACATCTACAACATTCAAGCTTTGTGTAGCGTTTCACAGAAACACGAGCGATGAACCACACATAACCTCCAGACAGAAGACATCAACAACATTCAAGTTTTGTGTAGCGTTTCACAGAAACACGAGAGATGAACCACACATAACCTCCAGACAGAAGACATCAACAACATTCAAGTTTTATGTAGTGTTTCACAGAAACACGAGAGATGAACCAGACATAACCTCCAGACAGAAGACATCAACAACATTCAAGCTTTGAGTAGCGTTTCACAGAAACACGAGCGATGAACCACACATAACCTCCAGACAGAAGACATCAACAACATTCAAGTTTTGTGTAGCGTTTCACAGAAACACGAGAGATGAACCAGACATAACCTCCAGACAGAAGACATCTACAACATTCAAGTTTTGTGTAGCGTTTCACAGAAACACGATCGATGAACCACACATAACCTCCAGACAGAAGACATCTACAACATTCAAGTTTTGTGTAGCGTTTCACAGAAACACGAGCGATGAACTACACATAACCTCCAGACAGAAGACATCTACAACATTCAAGTTTTGTGTAGCGTTTCACAGAAACACGAGCTATGAACCACACATAACCTCCAGACAGAAGACATCTACAACATTCAAGTTTTGTGTAGCGTTTCACAGAAACACGAGCGATGAACCACACATAACCTCCAGACAGAAGACATCTACAACATTCAAGCTTTGTGTAGCGTTTCACAGAAACACGAGCGATGAACCACACATAACCTCCAGACAGAAGACATCAACAACATTCAAGTTTTGTGTAGTGTTTCACAGAAACACGAGAGATGAACCAGACATAACATCCAGACAGAAGACATCAACAACATTCAAGTTTTGTGTAGTGTTTCACAGAAACACGAGAGATGAACCAGACATAACCTCCAGACAGAAGACATCAACAATATTCAAGTTTTGTGTAGCGTTTCACAGAAACACGAGAGATGAACCACACATAACCTCCAGACAGAAGACATCAACAACATTCAAGTTTTGTGTAGCGTTTCACAGAAACACGAGCGATGAACCAGACATAACCTCCAGACATAATACATCTACAACATTCAAATTTTGTATAGTATTTCACCAGAGACATGAGAGATGAACCAGACATAACTTCCATTATGTAATTTTTTAATGATCAAATCCGGCACAAGAAATATCAAATTCAATTAGACAATTTTCAGTTCACATTGTTAAACTGTAAATAAAATTGTGCATATATATATATATATATATATATATATATATATATATATATATATAT